>JBBPBX010027894.1:6226-29253 GCA_038048925.1 Garcialebias charrua
TGTCATGAAAACTCTCCACTGAGACGCACAGACCCGTTTCTTCATGTCATCTATTAAATAAACAAAGATCTATGTTCAACCAAACATCCAAGTTCCTCTGTGTTTACAGTAATTATGGTAATAAACTCGTGCGCAAAGTTAATATTTTCACTCAGAATGAATGGATGAGCCGTTGCGCACCAAAGCAGGGTGCGCGCACACACAAATACCGACACACAATCACTCGTTCTTTGCGTGATGAACACATTTTATTACTATTCTTACTTAGGATTTTTTCCTCACTCATATTATATTAAATTCATTATTTTCCTGAATCTAGAAATGATTTCTGATCGCGCAGGGATCAAACAAACATGTCCTTCACACATGCAGGAAGTAATTTGCATCTGTTTAACATATGTAAATGAAGGCGTGTCAGGGGAGGTGTCTCACGTGCGCTCAGTTCCACGTTAATTGTGATGTACAAAAGGAATGTGCGTGGATTCAGGTGTACGCACAGTTTGATACATCTGGATTTTTTTGTGCGTACGCAGTTTTCTGGATTTGACCGTACGTCACGTTTCAGTAAGAAATCCACGCAAGTCTTTGTACATGAGGCCCCAGTACCTCACACAATTCCCTGGTTGGTGGGATATCCTTTTTGTACTATAAAGAATAAAATATGTTAATCTATGTCGGTGTGAGCACATCACACCAGTTTTGGCCTCCCTGCACTGGCTACCCATTCACCTTCAGATCCAGTTTAAAATACTCCTGTACGTTTTTAAATCTCTGAACAGTTCCGCTCCACCTTATCTCACTGACCTTCTACAGCCATGTGTCCCATGGCGCTCTCTGAGGTCAGCAGACCAGGGGCCTCATGTATCAACCGTGCGTGCGCACTAAAACCGTGCGTACGTCACTATCCACGCAAAACCCCGTATGTATCAAAACTGAACTGAACGTGAATATGTGCGCATCCAAGTACATTTCCACGCCAGCTCCAGAGCAGGCGCGTACGCACGTTTCTGTGGTTTGTGTTCCTTTGGCGACACTTACAGGTGATTCTGGAAACTGTTCATGAAGGGGAAATAATGAATATTTCCACCCAAACACACATGATTAACAATTATTACATCCACATGGACGCAATCAGAATATAAGTCAAAGTCAACTTTATTGTCAGATCTGCAATATGTACTGTACAGGACATACACAGGACCGAAATTGCGTTTCTCTCAGTCCCTCGGTGCAACAGTAAACATCTAAACATTGAAACACTGAAACATATAATAATAGACATAAGCATAAAATAGTAAAACTAACACTGTCCTGAGTTTTTTGCATAGTGGTATAAGAGTATGAAAATTTACACCAACTCTAAAACTAAAACATTAAACATTTAATGAACCCGCAAAATATATAATAAACAGAAAGACTGAACAGTACTGCACAGCTTAAATTCTTGTTTTCTGTTCATTTTTAGCTGTTTTAGCAGTTGAAGAACGTGATGCATGATGGGACAAGACGACATTCCTCTGGGTATATTTAAATGAAAACAACGTTTTACTTTTTTTAAATTCATTCCAGATCTAAAGAACACAAGAAAACCATTTAAGAAAACACCCACAAGAAGTCCTCTTTTTCCTTCATGTCATGTATTGTTTAATTTCATGTTGTTCATTCTAAATAGTTTTCTTGTGTTCTCCTGGAATGTGCGTTATAAAATGATGTCATCATTATTATTATTATTATTATTAACTGTTCATGATGTGAAAATGAGTAATATTCCCACCAAACACACGATTAACAAGTATTACATCCACATGACGCAGTGAAATAAAGGACGCGCAAAGTTGTGCCAAAAATAAATTTAACAGGAACGGATTCATTCAGCCTTACTGGAGGATATAATAAATAGTGTAACACGCAGAGCATTTATTTATAAACAGATATGATTTTCTGATCTATGATATGGCTTATCAGCCGTTTTCAGAATCCTTTTTCATTTTGGCACTGCTGCGCTCTGGAGCAACACAGGAACCGTGCACAACGCGTGCAGAAGCAGCGATCAAACTGTTCCCGAGCTTTCCAGAGGGCTGGCAGGTCGATCGGGACTGTGCCAGTCCAGTCCACACAAAGCCGGATCATATTCAATGGAATGTCTCATCCATTCCAAAGGCTGTCATGGTCGCGCTTTGGAGCGCGCGCGCACCCTCGCCGGTGTTACACGGCAGTGGAGGTGTTACATAATCTGCGTTTATTGTAGATTTCTCCAAAATGACACGTGAAAGTACACCATATATAACTTGTAGGAGAGTAAAAGCTTCACAGACAAACAGACTGCGCACAAAGGCTGCGGTGCGCGCAGCGTTTGGAGACTCCAACACGTCATGTCATGAAAACTCTCCAATGAGGCGCACAAACTCGTTTCTTCATATCATCTATTAAATAAACAAAGATCTATGTTCTACCAAACATCCAAGTAAGTTCCTCTGTGTTTACAGTAATTATGGTAATAAACTCGTGCGCAAAGTTAATATTTTCACTCAGAATGAATGGATGTGCCGTTGCGCACCAAAGCAGGGTGCGCGCACACACAAATACCGACACACAATCACTCGTTCTTTGCGTGATAAACACATTTTATTACTATTCTTACTTAGGATTATTTTCCTCACTCATATTATATTAAATTCATTATTTTCCTGAATCTAGAAATGATTTCTGATCGCGCAGGGATCAAACAAACATGTCCTTCACACATGCAGGAAGTAATTTGCATCTGTTTAACATATGTAAATGAAGGCGTGTCAGGGGAGGTGTCTCACGTGCGCTCAGTTCCACGTTGGTTGTGATGTACAAAAGGAATGTGCGTGGATTCAGGTGTACGCACAGTTTGATACATCTGGATTTTTTGTGCGTACACACTTTTCTGGATTTGACCGTACGTCACTTTTCAGTAAGAAATCCACGCAAGTCTTTGTACATGAGGCCTCAGATGCTTCTCTCAATCCCAGATACTCGCCGTAAGCTCAGAGGTGACAGGGCTTTCTCTGTTACAGGTCCAAGAATGTGGAATGAGTTGCCACTGAGTGTCAGGCAGGCTCCCACACTCACAGTATTTAAGTCTCGCTTGAAAACCCATTTCTATTCTCTTGCCTTTAACATGGTGTGATTTGTTTTGATCCTCTCCGTACTATACATTGTTGAACATTTTAGTTAGTTTCTGTTGCTATTTCTATCTATATTTTTATTTTATTTCTATCTATATTTTATTTTACCCGACCTCGGATAAGCGGAAGAAGATGGATGGATGGATGGATTTTTATTTTATATTTTCCTGTCCACTGTGCTTTTTTGTTTCTATTGTACAGCACTTTGGTTGGCCTTGTTGCTGTTTTAAGTGCTCTATAAATAAATTGGTATGGTATGGTATGTCACGTTACATTAAACCATGATACATTAAGTTTAATTTAGTTTAATAGTAAATGGTCCACAACTTTTATAGCATACTTTTAACCATTCCAGGTTCTGCATAGTGCTTTACAGAGTTTCTCATTCACTCATTCAGGCAAGAGGAACAGTGAGGCTACAAGGATCAGAGGTCACAAAGGTGCAGGACTTCAAGGACTTGACAGACACAAAAGACAAAGAGGAGATATATGGATGCAGTTAGAGAGGACATGGAGGTAGTTGGGTGAGGACAGAGGATGCAGAGGACAGAGTGAGATGGAGGAGGATGACTCGCTGTGTCAAAGTCACAGAAAGAAGTTTCTGTTGCCAAACTGGAAAAAAAAAATCTGATGTTTTGCTACTTTTAGCTAATCTTTTGTTAGTATTTTGCTCCTTTTTTAGATAGCTTTTGTTATAGCAATTATTTCACTATGTTTATCTTTAGATAGTATTTTTTTCCATTTTTAGCTTTTAGCTAACTTCCTTTAGCTGAACAACTCAGTTCCAGCTTATTCATCAAATTTCAGTAGTCATTAAGCACTCAGCATTACACTACTTTTCAAAGATATTAGGTTTTCAGGTCAACTCGTCTTAAACGCAGAGGTGACTGGGCCTTCTCTGTAGCAGGTCCAAGACTCTGGAACGAGTTACCTCTGCTCGTCAGACAGGCCCCCTCCCTCTCGGTTTTCAAATCCTGTTTAAAGACCCACTACTATTCTGTTGCTTTCAACACCAGATGATCTGTGTTTGGTCGTTATATTTATTATCTGTGATGTTTTTTATGTCTATATTCTGTTTTTTTGTACTTCATTTTGTATGTTGCCTATGTGTTGCCTGTTGATTGTTTGTACAGCACTTTGGTTGGCCTTGTCGCTGTTTTAAGTGCTCTATAAATAAAATTGTATGGTATGGTATTTCCAGGTAAAGTTATATCTTTGGCTTCTCCTGTTTTTTTGATTGTTTGGTTTTCTTGGATCAGACCAGTCAGTGTTTCCATAGAGGGAAATTTTCCTGCAGTTTCTGAGATAAATAATGAGGTGTATAACAGAGATTAAAACTTCTGAAATATAAAACCTGTAAAAGAAAAAGTACTAGAAACAATGTAGTCCTGAAATCAATATTGAGCTTCATGGAACTATTGGTCTTTTATAGCTGATATCTCCAATATCACAACATGCATGAGTGGCTTTACTGAGTTTCGGCTGACAGACAGAGTTTAATCTGTGACCCACAAACAAATGAACCAATTATGAACAGTGGAGACAAATCCTGCTCGCCTTATAAGTCTGATATCATTCATGGCTCATACTTGTGCAGTAGTGTGATACACCCCTGTATTTACTGTGTCCTAAAGAAATTGTGAGATTGTATTAAACATTTATGTCTAACATAATGCAGGTCACGCAATATTGACATATTTCAGGCTGTCATCAGCAGGTTTTGTAACAGTTTGGTTCCAGATTAAAGTCCAAGTTTGTCAGTCAAAATAAGGTTCAAACAAACATCAGTGACGTGTAATATTTGACCTGAAAAACATTAAAACACCCACAAACAAAAGCACTTTAGTACTTTGAACTGTTTCAGTTTGAAAGTTCTGTTGTGGCAGACAAACCCAACTTCTGGGTCAACTCAGAAACTCGTTGATAAAAATTGATTAACTTGCAACACACAGACAGAAAACAACTTTAAAAATCAGATTCATACCTATCGATCTCTACATGGGTGTAATTATATAATATATATTCAGAATCTTTCCAAAAAATTAGAATGTCATGGAAAAGTTGTTTAACTTCCATAATTCCATTCAAAAAGGATAGATTCAGGGCCCACATCCATCCATTTTCTTCCGCTTATCCGGGGTCGGGTCGCGGGGGTAGCAGCCTAAGTAGGGAGGCCCAGACTTCCCTCTCCCCAGCCACTTGGAGCAGCTCCTCTGGGGGAATCCCAAGGCGTTCCCAGGCCAGCCGAGAAACATAGTCCCTCCAGCGTGTCCTGGGTCTTCCTCTGGGTCTCCTCCCGGTGGGACATGCCCGGAACACCTCACCAGGGAGGCGTCCAGGAGGCATCCTAACCAGATGCCCGAGCCACCTCAACTGGCTCCTCTCGATGTGGAGAAGCAACGGCTCTACTCCGAGTCCCTCCCGGATGACTGAGCTTCTCACCCTATCTCTAAGGGAGAGAGCCCACAATTTACAAGTATTTATTTGTATATTTTTTACATAATTTGGGCTTTCAGCTCATGAAACCAATGAAAACAGGATTAAAAAAATGTGAATACTGTGAAGACATCAGCCCACACTACTCAGTCTTTGCAGAAAAAAATAAAAAAACTAGGATCACAACAAATCAATCAAAATGTGGTACTTTCAAAATGATGTCAGTCTTCAATACTTGGTTGGGAATCCCTTTGCCTTAATCTCAAGCCGTGTTTCCATCAAGGTTTCTAGATGCGCAT
Organism: Garcialebias charrua; assembly: GCA_038048925.1. Taxonomy (NCBI): domain Eukaryota; kingdom Metazoa; phylum Chordata; class Actinopteri; order Cyprinodontiformes; family Rivulidae; genus Garcialebias; species Garcialebias charrua. Next base: position 12,117 of record JBBPBX010027894.1, read on the forward strand.
TTTGAAGCATCGCATCAGAAAAGCTGAATGGAAACGGCAAAATTCGAGTTAACTTCCTCTAATTCGCTCAAAAGTTGATACGCTCGCTTGAGGTGGTTTTTGGGGGTTTCGAAACAGAGCTGATGCGCAAAACGACAGATGGAAACAGATTTGCCGACTCAGTTCTGCCGTAGCGAACATTTACGTCATGTGACTGATCAGCTGTTTCCGCTCCGGACAACATGTAACATCGCTAAAACTAGTTGGCATGACAGAATAAATACAACTTGCCCGATAGCAACACATACCTGAAATATTCTCTCCATTTTGCCGAGATGTGTGGCCGGGTTCTGTTTTCAACCGCTACTACATGCGTAACGCTGACGTCTGACGTATTGACGCTGACGTCTGACGCTGTGCGTGGCCTGGTGGATGCGCTTCAAGCCAGTTGATGGAAACACTTCTGATCCGCATTAATTTTTATTTACATTTTTGCAAGATTTCAAAAATTAGCTCAAAATTCGAAATGAAAATAGATGGAAACACGGTTACTGGCTGGATGTGATGTGGCATTGAGGCCATCAGCCTGTGGCATCAAATGGGAGTTATGGAATTCCAGATTTCCTTGATGCTTGCTGTCAGCTCTTCTTTGTTGTTGGCTCTGGTGCCCCTCATTTCCCTCTTGACAATACTCCATAGATTCTCAATGGGGTTTAGGTCCAGCCAGTTGGCTGGTCAGTCAAGTCACTGTGGCATGTGCATCAAACCAGGTTTTGGTGCTTCTGGCAGCAGGGGCCAGGTCCTGCTGGAAGATGAAATCTGCAACTCCATACAGATCCTCAGCAGAAGGCATCATGAAGTCTCTAAAACCTTCTGGTAGACTGTTGCGGTGACCTTGGATTTAAGAAAGCAGAGTTTAACACCTGCTGTAACGAACCCTCCCTTAAAAAGGGGCTGGACCAAAATCACCACAACAAATAAGCAAGTTAAACAAGTTTATTGTGAGGACCCGCTTTAGTGGAATTGGGTTGAAACTGGTTCTGGTGTCGAGTTCTGGGCGTCTGGGCTGAAACGAGTCTGTTGACAGAAAGAGAACGGTTAGTGGTCAAGCTGGCAGGTGTAAGTCAAAGAGAGGTGACCACTAACCATCTCGTTGGTTAAGGGGGGTCCAAAGACTGTTCTCGTTCCATCAGGACTAAGCAGATGCAGGTTCCAGTGAGGGAAGGCAGCCGGCCACAGCGATGAGCCAGTGTTTGGAGTCCGTGAGACGAAGAGGCTTGTCCAATAGGCGGGAGTCCGAAACCAGGAAGCAGATGACCAACGGTACCAATCTGTGAGGCGCAGAGGGAAGTCCAGCAGGCGAGAGTCCAGCAGGCGAGAGTCCAAAACCGGGAATCAGATGGGCAACAGGACCAACAGGAAAAGCGAGAGGACGTTGTCCTACAGGCGGGGGTCGTTGCCGTTTTCAGTAAGACATCAATCCAGGAGGTTGAGCAGGAGGACCAGCACGAGAGAAGAACCAGGGGATGCGGGTTGTGCTTGAACTGACAGTTGGACTGAGTAGGCACGATGTCACATGTGACTTTCACCTCCTATGAACTCGACCAGCAGCTCCTGAAAAGGAAGACGACAATGGTTGGCACTGTTCAGAAGAATAAGCCTGAAATCCCCACCCCCAACCCCACACTCCTGGCAACAAGAGGCAGTGGTCTTCTCATCAAAGTGTGTCTTCACTCCCACCACCACTCGTTTCACAAAAAACGAACCAGAACGCGGCCCTGCTGAGCACACTGCACAGGATGGCTGAAATCAGTGATCGTGAGGACAAGAAGCCAGCCATCATCCTTGACTATAATTGTAATAAAGGAGGCGTGGACAACCTTGACAAAGTTGTTGGAATGTACAGCTGCAGAAGGATGAATGCATGATGGCCCCTGGTCATCTTCCATAACATCATTGATGTGTCCTCATATACAGTAATGCCTTTGTGATATGGCAGGAGATCAACTTGGATGTCAGAGAAGAAAAACAAGAGAAGGATGTTCCTTGAGCAGTTGGGAAAGGCTCTTGCCACCCCGTGCATTGAGAGAAGGGAGCACCTGGCCCTCACAGAAGCCTCTGCAGCCATTGTGGAAGCTGTTCAGAGAGCTGAATCTTGTCCTGATCCACCTGAGGCTGCAGCTGGATCAGTCAAAAGAAAAAGGTGCCAGTTCTGTCCCTGGAAGAAGGACTGCAAGACAAAAGCTGTGTGCTGCACATGTGAGAAAAACATCTGCAAAGTCCATTCTCACGCTCGCACATACTGTCCTACATGTGCTAAATAGAGGTGATGTTGAAAATTGTTCACAAAATAAAATAAACATTTTTTATTTTGTTGTGTTGTGAGAGAAGTATCTTTATAATTCCTTTCCTAAAAAGTATCTAAAAAAAAACTGTTGACAAAAAATTTCCAGATTGTTGACTGTTGGCGTTTGTCCTTTCACGGCTATCAAAGAGCATTAAATCCCTGCTTCTGCCTGTATTCTGCATTATTCAGACACGGACCCTACTCTGATGTCTGCAAGGATATTTTGGGATCTCACCTGTTTGGGTCATTGGCCGTGCGCGTCAGCTGAGTGCAGCTGAATGTCCATTTGGGCTTTGCTGGATCGCTGCCTGGCAGTATATTCCCAGCTGAAGCTTAACTTAACTCATTGTTTTTTTTACCTCTTTCAAGGCCATTCAGCACATGGTCAAATGGCTGTGTGTGTCTGGCAATTGTATGGCAAGCCATGTTGCCATATAATAGGGTATATGCCACGGGTAGTGGTGACGTACTTCCGTTTAAATCTGGGCTCTACGCTACACTTCCGGTTCTGGTCGACAGCAGTTGTTTTTAGCGGTAGCTTCTAGAACTAGACCATGTAAAAGACACAAAAGGTAAATTATCTGCGAGCTACTGGTTCAACAAGAGAGATTTGTTGTGTGCCGTTGTGTCCAGTGAATAGCAGGTACAATAGAGCGCTTAGTTTTTTATATTTTAATGCCAGAGTTCGTGGCTAACCGAGTTAGCCTTAAAGCTAACACTCGGTTGTAGCCGGCGTTTTAAACCTCAGAATATTCAAGAGCCAGCATCAAACAGTGGTTAAAAATGAGCTGTACCTGCATTGTTCCAGTGGAATAATTGTCCCTTCCATGACCGGGGCTTTGGGAGAAGAAGCAGCAGAGAGGACAGCGAGGAGAACACAGCTGCAGCTCAGTAAGAAACATGAATGACTCGACTCCCCATCCTGCACTTGTAGATTTAATGTTGGAGTCATGATGAGTGATTTAATAAAAGTTTGTAACTACATACTTTGAAAATAATATTCAGATTTTAACAGTTTTCTAATCTGTAAATATGTTTGTAAACTCCTAGTAACTTCAGGGCTGTTACACCTCTGAAATATTCTCTGCAGTTTCCTTTAATATGAAACCAGAACTGTTTCACTTCAATTAAACTTTTATTTCCTGAGATGTAATTATTTATTTTAAAGCATAACTCTCATAAAGAGTTCTCTGTTTGGTTTTTTACGTTATGTAGGTAAATATGAACACTTTTTTGTTTTTTCAGGTTTGCATCATCTGACCTCCTGATGTGTTTCTGACCCATGACTGCGCTGCTCTGCCATCCATGGTCGGTGTTCACCAAGAATGAGATGAGAGGAACTCCCCATCAAGTTCAAGTTGTGTTTATTTGTCATATACAGGTTAACACAGAGTTAACAGTACAATGAAGTGCTCAGGATGAGAAGAGCAGATTTGACTTGCTAAAAATCAAACTATACTAAAAGCATGCAAAGTGAAAAAGTAATTATAATATTCACAAAGTCCTGAAGAGAGACAGTAAACATGGTTGGATATACAGTAATGATGCAGCAGGATGAATTTGAATGAACTACTGTAAGTATTTCAAACTAGTAATACAGTACAAGCTAACATGCACATAGTTATATATATATATATATATATATATATATATATATATATACACTACACATAATCAACATTACACAGGTTGTGTGACAGGTTATTGCACAAGTAGTGACATTGAGATTGAATTATTAGTTATTACCAGTTGTTCAGTGTTATTTATTATTTATCCACACCACCCCGTCAACCAATATCCTGCAGCCCGTTGAGTTCTTCCTGTTCTTAAATGACCTTGACCTTGGATGAAAGCAACGGGACCTTGCTGACCGGTACGGTGTCCATCAGTCCACGGTCAGGCGGATTATCACTGCAACTTTTTATTGACAGTACTCGGCTCAATTAGGACCCGATACCTGAAGAGCAGATGCATAAAAATCTACCTGCAGACTTCAGGACTACTGTACCCTGACACTACAGTCACACTACTTACTACTTGTAAGAAAATAAAATGTTCAAAACATTCTGACTTTGTCTTCTTATTATCACCCAAAAAAATGTGTATGTTGATTTAAGACAGGCTTAGAGTTCAGTTTATTTTAGCCAGTTTATTAAAAACAAATTTGATGATGATGTTACATTACTGTAGAAAACGTTTGAGGCACAATATTTAAACAGTTTATAGCATTACAGCTTCTGACTTTAAGTCACAGCTTCCTCGACAGCTAATGGAGATTTAAAAACATTAATCAGTCAGACAAAGGTAAGTGAAGAAGCAGCTCTTCTGTTCAACCATCCACATGGATCACATGTCCTTCGTCATCAGTGGAGCAACTTGTTTGTATTTGATCTCAGCTCACAAACATCCAGGCTGGACCAGCTGGCTCCCTCATCATCATCATCACTACGGTGTCCTGTCCAGTGAAAGAAAACATCTCTTATTAAGAGCTGCTATAAACAGTGAGATTCACAAAACCATATAGCAGACATGTGTTGAATATAAAGAGTTTATATTGTCTGATATTTAACTTCAACTCAAGTTTTGTACACAAACTTGAATTAAAATAATTAAATTAAAATAACTTGTGTTTCTAAATCTGCTCTAAATCTCCTTGTTTGAAACTGAACTGTCAGGTGCCTTTGACTCAAACAGTGGCTTCTGCTGCTCCTCATGGACTGTAAACACTTAGCCCTGACTTCTCCTGCCTCCTTGTTTGAAACTAACATTTGTGTTAAATCAGAAATGTACAGACAAAACACGTTTACTCAACAATTTAGCAAGGGTTAACTATGTTAGCTGTGTTAGCCTACATGATGCAGTTTGGTGAACTGAAAACAAATACAGACTTACCTTCAGAGTTATTTATGTAGTTGGACACATAAAGCTTAAATCCTTTGTCTTTCTTAGATGTGCGCTTTAGACAAGGTCTGAATAATTCTGTACACATTGACTGTCGGAAAGTCCTGCAGAGATTGTGTAAAGATCGCCATTCTGTGGCTGTGAACCGGAAGTGCGCCCTCTGGCTCATGAATGCGGAAGTGCTAGAAAGGAAGTCCGTGGCATACAGCCTATTGGATTGTCAGCTGTGCGCGTCTGCTGACGCAATCAAAAGCCCGACCCGGCCCGCCCATCCGGCTTGGCCCAGCCCAAATTTGGACCGGGATTTGGGCCAACAAGAAATGACAGCTCTAATAGCAAGTGGCCATCAGGGCACTAACGATCAATTGTTGGCTGATGGTCCTCCATCATGTGAACAGCTAGTTCTGGATGTAATGTTATGTCTGCTCCTCAGTGTGGACACCATCCAGACGGGCAGCACTTGGAGATACTCAGTCAGGCTTTATTAAGTCTTCAACACGAACACATGTACAACTCACGAGCGTCACTCTACAACCAACGGTGCATCACCTAATGTGTCCCCTGGTGCCCCAGTACCAACACATTGGTTCCTAGTGTCTGCTCACACAACATCTCCCCTTTTTAGCTTAGCATCCATACTATGCCTTTAAACTTAAATTGTCCTCATTGATTATGAACATGCTGAACAGACATACCCACACCCTTTCAAATGCTTTTACCAAGTGAACAGATTATACTAGTACTTTATCATTAATACTACAAACAACTATAACTTTGACCTATCTAGGGGTCAGGGTCGACTACCTGCGTCCCCAGAGCTGTGCAGGGATTATTCTGCCCTGTGGGCCACAGCTCACTTCTCTATGAATGCTATTTACAAGTCTAGTCTCTGCGGGGTACGAACAACCCGTCCCGACCTGGTGACTGTGGAGCCATCAGGAATCACTCTGATGTGTGACCTGTTCCTTCTTAGACTCCCAGACGGCATGTCAATGTTGTATGACCGTGGGGTGTTCGCTGGACTGCTGATAGTCCCCGAGTTGTTGGTGTTCTTCACCCAGACTCTTTGTCCTGGGTTGAGCTCTTGTTTAGTCTGTGCTCTGTGTCTCTTGTTGAACCAAGAACCTTGCTTCTCTTTCAGCTCCTGGTCTTTTCTCCGGAAGAGATGAAGATCTGGCCATCGTGGTCGTAGTTTGTCTTCGCTGACCGGCAACGGTGTCCTGATGTTGCGGCCCATCAATAGTTGTGCCGGTGATGATCCTTGTGCCAGGGGTGTGGCCCTGTATGCCATGAGAGCCTTATGTGGATCCTCCCCCTTCTTCAGGAAAGATTTCACTGTCCTTACAGCTCTCTCTGCTTCCCCATTACTCTGTGGATAGTGAGGACTTGAGGTGACATGAGTAAAATCATAGTCCCTTGCAAAAGCTGCAAACTCCGCCGCTGCAAACTGGGGGCCATTGTCCGTGACAAGGGTTTCAGGGACCCCGTGCCTGGCAAAGATCGCCTTCATTTTGTTGATCACCGGGACAGCAGTAGTAGAGGTCAGGTTCACCACCTCAATGTATCTGGAGAAGTAATCTATTACCACCAGGTACATGGCACGTTCCCACTGGAACAGATCTGCTGCGACCCGCTGCCATGGCCTCAGAGGAAGTTGTGTTGACATGAGAGGTTCTGGTCTCTCATGAGCCTCTCGCACGCACGTTGTGCAGTTTTCAACCTTGAGTTTGATTTGTTTGGTCAAACCCGGCCACCAAATGGACTGTTGTGCTCTAGCAATGCATTTTGTCATGCCCTGGTGACCTTCATGAACCAGGTTAAGCATTTCTTCCTGCATGCTGGCTGGAATAACAAGTCTTTCACTTTTCATTAAAATTCCCTGCACCACAAGGAGGTCTTGGTGGTACTGCCAGTACACTTGTAGTTCAGGAGGGAGACTCTTCCTGCTGAGTGGCCAGCCTGTTTGTACAAAGTCTTTAAGTTTTCTGCACGTGCTGTCTGTTTCTTGTGCCTGTCTGATTTGCACAAGTCTGTTTTCTGATGCTGGCAACTGTTGCACAATGTTGTTAACATAAGCACACACCTCTTCTTCCAGCTGCATATCCTGTGTTGTAGGTGGAGCTTGTATTGGTGCTCTGGACAGCGCGTCTGCCGTAATTAAATTTTTCCCTGGGACATGTTCAATCTTATATGTGAAGCGAAGCAGTCGCAATCTAAACCTTAGTATGCGAGGTGGCAGGTCATCAAGAGCTCTGCTTCCTAATAAGGAGATCAGGGGCTTATGATCTGTCTGGATCAAAAAGTCCATCCCTATCAGGTAAGATTGAAACCTTTCACATGCCCAAGTCAGTGCTAGTGCTTCTTTTTCAATCTGAGCGTACCTACGCTCTGCAGTTGTCATACTGCGTGAAATGAAAGCCACTGGACGCCAGTCACCTGTTGTTTGTCTTTGTGACAGGACCCCTCCTAAACCAAAGGACGAGGCATCTGCTGCAACTTTTGTTTCTCTGTTCACACAATACTGGGCGAGGACAGTGGGTGAGCTCAGTTCCTGTCGTAGCTCATCAAAAGCCCGCTGCTGTGCTGTCCCCCATTCCCAGGTTGTGTCCGCTTTGAGAAGCTCTCTTAAAGGTTGTGTGAGTTCAGCGATACGTGGGGAAAACTTTCCCACGTAGTTTACCATGCCCACAAACCTCTTCACGTCAGCAGCATCTTTAGGTGTAGGCATCTCCATGATTGCTTTGATTTTGCCCGGGTCTGCTTCAATGCCCTGAGCTGTGACAACATGACCCAAAAACTTGACTTTCTCTACTGCAAACTGGCACTTGTCGTTGTTCAGAGTCAGGCCCTCCTGTTGGAGCCTCTCTAACACTCTATGCAGTCTGTAGTCATGTTGCTCTCTGGTGGACCCAAAAATTAGTATGTCGTCTGCATGACATACAGTGCCCTCCAGTCCTGACAACATTTGGGTCAGTCTCTTTTGAAAATGTTCAGGAGCGGACGAAATACCAAAAGGCAGCCTTTTGTAACAGTATCTGCCAAACGGGGTAATGAACGTGGTCAGATGGGCTGACTCTGGATGTAGAGGTACCTGCCAAAATCCTGCCGTAGCATCCAATTTGGTGAAAATTGTTGCACCTGTGAATTTGGCTAATGTCTCATCTACCGCAGGCAGTATGTGGCGCTCCCTACACACATATTCATTTAAATGAGTCAAGTCTGTGCATATTCTGACCTTTTCGTTGGGCTTAGGGGCCACCACCATTCCAGCACACCACTCTGTAGGTTCTTCGATGGGTTCAATCACCCCCATCTTCTCCATTCTCTCCAGCTCTGTCTTCACTTTGTCATATAAAGGCAGTGGGACTCGACGTGGCAGTGATAATGCATATGGTTTAGCACCCTCTTTCAATACTATTTTGTATTCTCCTTTAAGGAGACCCAGCCCTGTAAATACTTTGGGGTACAGTTTTTTCATGTCAGCCTCCAGCTCTTTAACATTGTCTATGGGGTGCAGCAACCCTAAAGCTGAAATAGCTGGGAAGCCTAGTAATGGAGTCGACAGTCTCTGTATGACATACACTGGCTGTGTTGTAGTTTTGTCTTTGTATTTCATGAGAGCGTTGAACTGACCTTTCACTTGCAGGGCTTCACCACCTGGACCACACAAGGGCTTGTCTGCTTTGGTAAGTGGGCCATGTGTGTCTTTCGAGTAGGTGGCTGTTGGTATCACAGTCACATCTGCTCCCGTGTCCAGCTTGAATGTGATGTTTTTGCCGTTGATTTCCAGCGTTTTTTTCCAGTTGTTGGGGCGTTCTCCTGCTGATACTGCTCCCAAAAACAGTTTGTCGTCCTCCCGTGCGACGTCCTCATCCATCTGGACTGCTCCCACTCTGGCTGATCTGCACACAGCTGCAAAATGTCCCTTCTTTCTGCATTTCCTGCACTCTGCGTCTCGTGCTGCACAGTTCACTTTGTTATGTGCAGGTGATTTACCACAGCGTCCACAGTACTTGTATCCTTTTTGGATTTCACTCTGTCTGTCTGTTTCGTGTGGTTTATGTGCTCGGTTCCTAGTGTCTGCTCACACAACACTGGATGTCAACAACAAAGTGGTTGATATACATTATAAGAAGATGCTACTTATAAGACTGAGTTTATTGCAGTTCTTCAGGCTGAAGAAGACTTTTGGATAAAAGACGAAACGTTTCAACAAGACAGAGGACCTGACTCAACCTTGTTATCATCCGCCTTGTGGTTCACGAGATATTTTGCTAACAGACACAGGAACAGGCACAAATACAAAAAGCATTGTCATGAGGCTAGCCTGTATAAATAAAGGTTGAATGAATGAATGAATGAATCTGCTTTCACCTTTTGGATCTGCAATAAATAATTATGATAAAGCCTAAATAAAATGTAAATTTCTGAAAGTTGGGTGAAGAGTGGACCTTCAGGAAGCCTGGGTGACATCTTGTTTAGTTCCCTCCTCAAGAAAGTATCTCTGCAGAGAAATGATCTGGAAGGCCACATCTGATTGGATGGAAAAATAAAGGGTGAACAAAAAAACAACAACAAAAAAACAAGCAACTGCAACTGGAGCAGGTATTTCTGCTTGGTTAACTTCCTCAACTGTCTCAGGTTTTAAGGGTCAATCCTACTCCATGTTTCAGCTCCTTTCATAGATTAGATCTCATCGAAGATCACTTCTAAAGAGAACATTTTGTTTTTAGCTTTTGTTTTGGGCCATTATCTCGTTACAGGACTCATGGACTCATTGGGCAGCACGGTGACACAACTGGTAGAGCTGCTGCCTCTCAGCGAGAAGGTTGCCGGTTCAAATCCCGGTCCGGGGCCTTTCTGGGTGGAGTTTGCATGTTCTCCCCGTGCATGCGTGGGTTTCCTCCGGGTACTCCGGTTTCCTCCCACAGACCAAAAAACATGCTTGTTAGGCTGATTGGTGACTCTAAATTGACCCTAGGTGTGAGTGTGAGAGTGGATGGTTGTTTGGTGTGAGTGAGACAGGTCCCTCTTGTAAATGAGTCCCCGTGACTCAACGAGGCTAGCCTGTATAAATAAAGGTTGAATGAATGAATGAATGAATGAATGGTCTTTACAGATGGGAGCAGGTTTCACTTCAGATGATTCATATTTCATTGTATCCAGACCACACTCAAGCCAACCTGTGTCAGGTGCAGCCTATAACCCAAGAACAAAAGAGAATCTTCTTGTGTTTGACAGCAGATATGACGCTGTTTACCTTCAGTTTAAAAAAAGACCTGACATAATAGAGCTTTGGAGCACACGTCACTGTGTGGGCGGGTGTCGGGGGCGTGTCGGGGCGTTCCGTTTCGACCGCCATGTTTGTTGCCCTCAGAAAAAATAAAAGAAATTCAGGAGATTTCTTCCGTCACGGTTCTGAAAAGCAGGCAAAATAAAGTGGACTGTATCCTAATAAGCTTCTCCCAGGTGAGAAAAAAAAACTACATGGAAAAAATCGGTATAATTGGAAATGTTGCCCGTTTGAAATAAATAAATAAATGGAGCAGAGACCTGGAGTAATCCTTGCCTCCACTGACATTCCCTTCACAGTCATTTTAGCAGACCTGGTCTGTGTCAGTGTTTACACCACAAATAATTTTTATAATTACAATTCACTGGGAGAGCTGGTCCAATCTATGAACAGCTGGGTAGATGATTTGGACATTTTTAAAGCCCCCAGATTGTAAATACGTTGAAGGTACGTTGTTTTTGGCTCCTAATTGTACATAAATTATTAATTTACATTTCTTTCAGAATCAAACAACCTTCTGTATGCTAGGAGTATTAAAAACTGAGAACACTTTATTTTTAAAGTATGTTTTTTAACTAAATTACAAGGGTCCAAGTTGAAAATTACCTTATTTTTAATGAGCATGTCTAATAACATGTAGACTTCAAATCTTGATTAGATTACTATAATCACTACAGTATATGTATTAAGATGCATATATACAGTATATATATTATACATTGTCTTTTCATTCACCATTTTAATTGTGTTCACAGGTTCTGCTCTGACTCTGAGCCACCAGAACACCGTGGGTCATGCTGAGTAACAGTGTGTCTACACACAGAAATAAAATGGTGTGTGAATCATCAAAACACCTACATTAAAATACAGCTAGTAAAAAAAATCTTAAAGTGGTTTCATCATAAACACCAACTCCTGAACTTGGAGCATCTTCTGATGGACTCCGTGTGATCGCTGCTGCCTGGAGAAAGTTCCCTCACAGATACAAGACATGCAGCATCCAGCAGCTGGAGGCAGGAGATGAAGTTTACCTGCAGAAGCATCACCCACTCTGCACAGGTGCAGAATCAAACCACTGTGACCTTGTGTGGACCACACAGACATGGCTGGACGTCTACAGAAAGCATGAAGCTTCCTAAAGATATTTCTCAGAGCTTGTACTTCAAGGGAGACATAATTATGTAAAACATGCTGTTGACTTATATTTGCACATTTTTGTGTGTTTTCTATAAAATGTATTAACTCACACGTTCATCACATTTACTGGAAATGTTTAATTACATCAAATGTTTACTTCAAAATGGATCTGTTTCATTTCAAATTCAAACAATGACAACAATACGGCAAAGCAATGAAGTCCTGTACCTGACTTTTTTTGTGTCACCCCTAAGAAATTCTTTGTTAGCTGTTTTTTATTCAGCTCTGACCTGAGCTCCCTGTTTTCCTGTAAGAGACGATTAATTTCTGCTCTTCTTTGTTCGCACAACTGACATTCTGTTTGTCGCCTTTTTGCTGCTGGTTCATCTTCCTCCTCCACCATCTGCAGCGACAGTGAGGTCCTCTCGTGGGGTTTCCATCGCAGACTCCACAATTGCTCATGCTCCTCTCCAACAGCCTCCACAAGCTGTGTGTGCTCATCTTCTGCTGCCACTACCACTTGTTGTTGCACATCTCCTGCTGCCTCCACCACTGGTTGTTGCACATCTCCTGCAGCCTCCACCACTGGTTGTTGCACATCTCCTGCAGCCTCCACCACTGTTGTTGCACATCTCCTGCAGCCTCCACCACTTGTTGTTGCACATCTCCTGCAGCCTCCACCACTTGTTGTTGCACATCTCCTGCAGCCTCCACCACTGGTTGTTGCACATCTCCTGCAGCCTCCACCACTGGTTGTTGCACATCTCCTGCAGCCTCCACCACTGGTTGTTGCACATCTCCTGCAGCCTCCACCACTGGTTGTTGCACATCTCCTGCAGCCTCCACCACTTGTTGTTGCACATCTCCTGCTGCCTCCATCACTGGTTGTTGCACATCTCCTGCAGCCTCCACTGCTTGTTGATTTTGCCAAGTGCAGTGTTGGAGCCCAGTCGGGATTTGACTCATCCATCTCATAAGAAGATTTGCCTTGAAGAGAACGCAGATCAGTAATATAATTATTGCCAGAAAACATTACTGTCATCCATCTAGTATATTATTTTTTTAGTTGAAATTACTGAAGTTCCATTGGTAGATTACCTTATTTTAATGGTGATGTATAAATGTCATAACAATGTACTACCCTTAAATATTCAGACACATTTTGTTAAAAGATGAAGCGCTTTAATGTGTAATATGTTGAAATTTGAAAATTGAGATGAGTTACTCATTTTTTGTTACTTATAGATTATTCTTTGAATAGATTGTTTGGAAAAGGGGCAGATATAATAAGATAGTTTCTTCTTTCTGCTGCCTTTCATTTTATATTTTCTTTTTTTTGTCTTTGTTGGGTATTTATTTTGATAAAATGAATAAAGAAATAAATTAATAATAAAAAACAATATGCTACAGTCAATGTGACAACACAATCAACTTTAAACAGTTTATTTTAAAATAACACAGATGTCCGACCTAAACTTGGTTGACCCACTATGCACTGAACTCGACCAAAACATGATACACCTTGACAAAATGGCACAACTCCAGTAAACTGATTTAAAATACTCACCTGAATGGAAATGTCTGGAACAAACAAGCATGTATCTTGTGATGTTGGAGAACGTTACATCAGGACGTCTCACTGCTGATATCCATGCCTCCTTTTTGTTATGGCCGACACAAGCTCGCCCTCGCGTTGTTTCCAGGTAGGGAAACTATAAAACGAGAGTCCGTTTTCTATTTTTTTACCTTTTCTGTCGTGTGAACGGACATTGCATCCTATTACACAGCAATTTAGGACCATTGCTAAGCTGTTGAAACCTGATTCGAACAAAATACGAGCAAGGCAGGAAAAATGGCGGATCGACAAAAAACTACAAAAAAAACTACCCACAATGCTGTGCGCGGTGGACCAGTGACGTCACGCTCCAAAGCTCTATACTGTACATTGTCACACACCTCGTTTTCTCCACTTTTCGCTGACTTCATTAAAGCCTGGTCTCTGTGCTAAATCCTGCAAGCTCTTTGTAATGCTTCTATAGCAAAAGCTACGTTTGGGATATAAATAGGTTAACCCTTTTTTTCCAATGGCTGTTTTCAAAAGCAAAGTCCCACATTCCTTACGAAGCCGCTTTTGTGCATGATTTTTAAAACTAACATGACTACATCTTGCTGATTTATTTCTTATGCCGCGTCTATCCTTTACAATTATGGTTGCCTCCTCAAGTGTATATATTTTGTCACAAACTGGGCATGCCACGTAGTGAATGAAGTCATCTTTTTTGAGTGAAAGTATTTTCCTGATCATATACATGGTTGAGGGTATTTTTTCTGCCAAATGTTTTAATGTATCAATCTTTAAAATGCTGCCAACCAATAATAGAAAATACTTTATCAGGTCTAACAGTGCGATGTAAGCGTTATCTGAAATTGTAAAATGTGATTTCCACATTGTCAGTTGAAGGATCAAATGTGTAAACCATGAGTACTGAACATCATCAACTTTGATGTAGTCATTCCTCTCTTCATCTGCTATCTCTTCCCATGTGTCTTCCACGTGAATGTGTTCTTCACTCCATTCCATTTCCTTATCTTCATTGCTACATTCAGTGTCTTCTTCACCTCCAACAGATTCTTCATCACTGCAGTCACTTTCCTCTTCACGGCATCTGGTGTTCCTGGTGCTGCATTCGTTGTTGCTTGCACCTGGAATCACACTTAACCATTCAGTGCAATCATCTGTCAAAATAAACGAACAATGACATCAATCGAATACTTTATACAGAACTTAAAAGACCCAACAATTTTCTCAGATGATGTAGAAGCAGGCAGCCATATTAGCTGCAGCTCCTACTCAAACTACCGCTAGTTTTATTCTAAATTAAACTACTTCATTTTAGTTGTTAGTTTTGTGTTTCTTGATTTTGACCCAATCATGACTAAAGAGTATGGGACAATAGTATCACTGTATTGCTGACAGTTGGGCAGAAGGTATTGAGGATTAAGATCAGTGAAAGAACACCAACAGGAGAAAAGTGGAAGACCAGCTCCAGTAAAATAACATGATGTTAGGAAAAGCCTGACTGAACTCCAGGCCTCCTGCTGACTCAAGGTGGGAGAATGATCTGAAGCAACCTCCCACGATCAGTCTCCCCACTTGCAATGCCCTCATTACTATTTCACGCCCTCATTACTATTTCACACACTATCAACAGTCCCCACTTTAGAAGACTACAACAGAAACCACCCTCCCCCGGCTCCACTCTTGTCTTCACATAACTTCATTATTCTACCACCAGTGGCGGATCTAGGGGGGGAAGGGGGGGGAAAGCCCCCCGGGCCATCTGATTGCCCCCCACCCACCCCAGAATTTCTTTTGTACGTCATTGTGTGTGTTGCAGTAGAAATGTGTGCTATTTTATTGGCTTTAGAATGGGTGGAGAATACTACAATAATTAAAATTATAGTTTGCAATGATTCATTATCAGTACTGTTAAGCATTACAAAGTGAAGCTCAAGTAATAACCAACAAATAAAGTGAAGCTCAAGTAATAACCAACAAATATTTTATGAGATTCTTTTTGTTCATTATAGACTATGTGAACAAAACAAAAATATAGTAATACAGTAATGTGGACTCCTGCCCATGTAGGTATATTAGGCAACAAAAGAGCAGATAGGTTGGCTAAAGAATCTGGTAAAAAAAAAAGTTAATAGAATTAGAGGAATAAATAGGAGGGAGGAGATAATTATAAACTTGCAAACTTGCCGAAAAGAAATAGGATTTGAATCAGTTTCACTTTATTTGATTTTATTACCATGGTGTCATCCACGAAAGATTTTTATGTTTCCAGGCAGCTGAAAGCCTTAACACTGGTAAACCCAGGAAATTCATACTACTATTAGAACTACTGTGAGTTTGTCAAATGACAATTTTAAAGTATTCTTCCATTAGGTGTCTTGGCCCCTGGGGCTGGAGATCTTTGTTTGTGGGTAAACATCCCCTCCTGAGAATCATCTCCTGCTTATCCTCTCCAGTAGGACATTACAAAAGATCACTCCCTCACACAAAGAATATTCATTAACGTACTCCCCCCACAAATAACCCCCACATTCCAACACCATTTTGCTTCTTCAGAGAGAGTTGCTTTCACCAGAGAGAGACTTATTGCTCTGTAGGTGGGGGGAGGGGGGGGTGTTTCTTATAAGCTTTGATCAAAAATAACTTTACACTGAATTTTATTTGTTTTTTTTTCATTCAACCTTTATTTAGTCAGGTAAATCTTATTGAGCCTCGAGGCCAATGATACAAATTCATTAAGAAATAAACAATAGAAAAGTAGCAAAAGTAGCAAAAACATCCATCCATCCATCCATCCATCCATCCATTTTCGTCCGCTTATCCGGGGTCGGGTCGCGGGGGTAGCAGCCTAAGTAGGGAGGCACAGACTTCCCTCTCCCCAGCCACTTGAAGCAGCTCCTCTGGGGGAATCCCAAGGCGTTCCCAGGCCAGCCGAGAAACATAGTCCCTCCAGCGTGTCCTGGGTCTTCCTCTGGGTCTCCTCCCGGTGGGACATGCCCGGAACACCTCACCAGGGAGGCGTCCAGGAGGCATCCTAACCAGATGCCCGAGCCACCTCAACTGGCTCCTCTCGATGTGGAGAAGCAGCGGCTCTACTCCGAGTCCCTCCCGGATGACTGAGCTTCTCACCCTATCTCTAAGGGAGAGTCCAGACACCCTGCGGAGAAAACTCATTTCAGCCGCTTGTATCAGAGATCTCGTTCTTTCGGTCACAACCCAAAGCTCATGACCATAGATGAGGGTGGGAACGTAGATCGATCGGTAAATTGAGAGCTTTGCCTTTCGACTCAGCTCTCTCTTCACCACGACAGACCGGTACAGCGCCCGCTTCACTGCGGAAGTCACAGATACAAGGTGTTTCCTAGCATTCAGTGTTAGACATGACATGTTATAATAATAATAATAATAATAATAATAATAATAATAATAATAATAATAATAAATTCAATTTATAACGTACCTTTCATTAATGAAAATCTCAAAGCGTTACAAGGTGCAACAGAATTAAATGTCAATAAAACAAATAATAAAACAATTAAAATCAATAACAGTATCAGCTAAGATCAAAAGTAGAATCATGAGGAGGTAGAGTATGCTCGGTTGAAAAGAAAGGTCAGGTATAACAACAAAAATAGCTAGTTTTAGCAGTTTTTCCTGTCATTTCCTTTGCAAATGTGTGAATACTATAACAAATAGCAGGAGTAAAACATATTTTAACTTTATTTATTAGAAGTAGGATATTTAATTTATATATATATATATGTCTATATATATTATATATATACATATATACATGTGTATATATATATATGTATATATGTATATTTATATGTATATATATATATATGTATATATGTATATTTATATGTATATATATATGTATATATATATATATATATAT
>JBBPBX010027896.1:9753-22148 GCA_038048925.1 Garcialebias charrua
AAGCAGATGGTTTTGTATTGATACAGACTGATCTTTTGCTTTGTCTAGAGCAGGGGTCTGCAACCTGTGGCTCCAGAGCCACATGCGGCTCTTTGGTCCCTCTGCAGTGTCTCTTTCAAGTTTTGACCAAAACTAACATAAAACTGAATTTTATTGGTTGTTATACAAACAACAATAAAGGATTACTGGTAGTTTTAGCCATTTTTCTGTTATTTATTTTGCAAATATGTGAATACTGGAACAAGTACAAGGAGTAAAGCTTTAACTTTATGCTTTATTTCTGTACTTAATTAATTTTTCCAAAACTAAAAATATTACCTAGGTCTGCATAGTTTGTAGTTTTTTTTAATAGGGGTGTAATGATACACAAAACTCACGAGACGAGACGAGACGAGAAAATCACAGATCTCGCGAGAACGAGACGAGATTTTAACATTAGTTCAAGAAAACTTCAAAGATCGGTTTTATGCCGCAAAAAGGCTTTTATTCTGTTTTAACATGTATTACAAACCCAACTGATGTCTTCATTTTACTGATTGAATCTCCTTAGACCTTAGAACGTTCAACTTTGTTTAAAAAAATAGATATTCACGCAGGACTTTCCAAAACTGACTCTGCAGCCGTCACTCACCAGTGTTGCCAGATTGGGCGGTTCACCGCGATTTTCCTTCTGACTTTTGCGGGTAGAGATTGCTTTGGGTGGGTGGGACTCTATCTGGCAACACCGGTCACACCGGTGTTTACACGCGTGTCTTTACATTCGGGGCAGCGTCGGCAGCGCCGGGACCCTCCATCAATGTAGAGGCGTCTGCGGCACCGGGACCCTCCATCAGTAGTTGGGGCGTCTTCTATAGCAACTTCATCCGGCGAAGCCATGCTGTCCGTGACGCTGACTTGCTAGGGGCTCTGCTAGCATTAGCATTAGCATCTCGCGAGACAACGTTACCTCTCAACGAGAGATATCGCGGGAGTTTAATATCGCGAGATCTCGTACAACGAGATCTCGTTACACCCCTAATAATAAATGAATAAAAACTCTTTAAATAATCTGGTCTTTCATTTGTCTTAAATAGTAAAAATATAAATTATTAGTTATTTTATCTTTATAATGCCACCCCTAGTGGCCACAAAAGCTCCTTCCAACCAACCTAAAATGGCCCATGGGCCACCAGTTGATATCCACAGTTGTAGCATGTTGTTGCGTCTCTGAACACTTTTAATTTAGTGAACGAAGGCGTAAAATGGCTCTTTTGATTTTAAAGGTTGCATACCCCTGGTCTAGAGTCTTGGTTACTAATTTGCCATATGTAAGAAGATATTTGCTTTGATTTATTCAGAATTGCATATTTTTTTCAGAAAGACTTTGAATTTGCTGCCAGATTATTGCAGCATTTTATAGTCATTCATCTTCAACTTGAACGTTTTAGTTCATGTAATTGAAAATATGTTGAAGTCTCCTTAAGACTTGTCAGCTCATGTCTGCATATAAATGAAGAATTTGAATGTAGGACTTGCCTTCAAAAAGCCACTTTTTCCATTTTATAGTTTCCATTTCATTTAAAATGGCCAGTCTTGTGGAGTGTCCTTTTGTGACATGAAAGTAAATACTGTACTCTGAACTCTAAAAAAGCTTCAGTTGACCAAAATGTAATTTTAAACCACTTTTGCCCTTTTGGATGAGAGTGTTCTTTTTGAGTGCTCAACCAATGAAATTCCAATGTTAGATTTCCAGATATCCTGCTGTACATTTCCTTCAATGCAAGTCAGCACACGGACCCATAAATAGTTGTTTAGCTCCATAAACACAGAGCTAATACTTAAACACACAGTTTGATTTTGGAACTACAGGAGGACTCTGATTCAAATCGGTGTTCTACCAGTTTATGTATGGTTTCCCTCTGGCACCCTTGATTTTTCTCCCATCCATCCATCCATCCCTCCCCCCTCCATCCATCCACCCACCCCCATTATCTGCTTCTTCTTTTCTGGTTTGAGGCAGTCACTGGTGCCTATGTCCAGCAGTTACTGTCTGAGAAGCGAGGGGCACCCTGGACAACTTACAAGTCCATTACAGGGACACCTAGAACCAAAAAAAATAAATAAATAAATTCACATTCACCTAGGGACAATTTAGAGACACCTATTAGCCTGACATGCATGACAATAGTTTGTGGAAGGAAACGAGTCCCTGGAGAAAATCTCCATATGCACGGGGAAAACATGCAACCTTAACCCAGAAAGCTCCCTGGCTGAGATTCGATCCGGCAACCTTCTTGTTGAGCGGCAGCAGCTCTGCCAACCATGCCTTTGTACCATTATGCATGAAATATTTTGGGTACATTTTCATTTGACAGTAGATGGTGCGTGCATGGTTGTTGACCATGTGTGTCTCTGTGACAGACTGCCCATCTATTCAGGGTGTAACCCCATGCCTCCAATTATGTGTGGGATAGGCAGCAGCGTCCTGCAACTCAGGTTTAGAAAATGAATGCTGTTCTGTTTTGTTGCATGGTATATTGAATGACCTAGAATAGATTTCCATTCATAAGCTGTTATGCTGATTGTGATCTCAGCTATGGGTCTGTATTTTATCACCTACCTAGATTTATTCAGAGGCGCACTCAGTACTGTTTGCCCTCTCGCATTACAGTAAAGTGTACATCGATGCACATGGTGAAAGTGCTGATTCAAAGATCTCTTTCAGTTTCAGTTTCAAAATGTCCGTCACAGTTCTATAAAAACTCAAAAATGTCTATAGCCCAATCAGTTTTTCAGATTTTGAATTGAAAGTTACGGGGCAGCAAAACTTACTTTAAAGATGATAAGACATGTGGAGCAGATAGAGACCATAACACCGAGGAAGGATAAAGCCCAGATACCAAAGGAGTGAAAACACACAGTCTAAATATTGACACTAATAAGACAGTGAGGAGCACCTGGGGTGATTAGAATAAAGATCCACTGTGGCTGATGACATGGAAAACAGAGGTGCAGGAAAACAGAAACAGCAACAGAACTGTGTCAATATAAATACTAAAATAAATATAATGTTTTTACTTTGTGGATGTTCACCTATTGTGGGGGTGTCTGGAACTTAACCTTTGCAATAAGTGGGGGACTATTGTAGTTGCTTTTTCCCTTGTGCATCCCAATTTTGTTATAGTACCCTAGTATGTGCAGTTCTTTAGTTTATTTTAAAATGAGTTAGGCTTCCAATGTTTAAACCAAGAACCTCCTTTATTTAAAAAAAAGGTTTTTAACATTTTTGACAGACAAAAAAAAATTGTGCTGATGCATGTGTTATTGCAAGCTCTTGCATGATCTGTTAAGCTAGATTTATACTCGACGCGTCGCGCAACGCGCGAGGGGCGCGCGCCAAAAGTGACGCGATATCGCAGTCCCCGCCCCCTGCGCGTTGGCCCTGCGCGTCGTCTTGGCGCTTGTCGCGCACCTCCGAATTTTTTAAACGCCGCGCGCCACACTGTTGAATTTTGCCGTGACTTTTGCCGTTGACGCCGTGGACTGGGCTCAAAGAACAGCATTTTGCCATGTGCCGCCGTGCGTCAACTATGAACAAAGCGGCAAAACTATAAACGCATGGAGCCGCACGGCTCCGCGATGCGCGCGCTCCAGCTTGCGGACCAAAGTGCGAGTAAAACCGAGCCTTGAGCATTTGGAGTATGTGTTGGGAATTATTCTTTATTACTACATCACATCAATATCTGTAAGATTGACTGAGTTACTGTATACTCGTACTTGTGTTTGCTAAGATCGATAAGCTGTGGTGGCTATTTTAAACAGAGTTCACTCCAAAAGTTTATCAGTTGTAGAGGTACATATACTGTAATGATCACTTTAAAAGTTGTATTAAAATATGTCCAATGGTACATTGAATACTTTGTTTACAAGCAGTGTTGCGACTATTAGACCATGTCAAAGTTTTAAACTAAGCTCTTGCACCACTTGTTCCAACTCAAGTGTATGTTTTGGCGATGACTCTCAGCTAGTACGCCCAAGTATTTTGTTTTGTTCAGTAAATTTTTATATATTTTCAATATTGAGTCCTCCTGTTTTCCTGCACGTGGGTTTGAACCTTAGACTGCAGATCATGACATATAGTAGTCCCTCGTTTATTGCAGTGGATACATACCCTGAAACCTCACGATAAGTGAAAAACTGAAAGTTATGCACCATAACTCATGTTCCCTGAAGGAAGGGAACGAGGTGCAACCTACTTGCTAAGGAATACATTCACGCCTTTACGGCCGGGGCGTCACCCCGCGTCAGAGGTACCGCCCTTTAGGTACTTAAGCGACTGACGCCCCTCCAACTTTCTCCAAAATTGCACTTCACCGAGCTTTCAGCATTGAAAAGGGCCAGATATGTTGCACCTCGTTCCCTTCCTTCAGGGAACATGAGTTATGGTGCATAACTTTCAGTTCCCTTTCAGTGTGGTCTCTCGGTGCAACATACTTGCTATGGGAACGTAATTCATTCACGCCCTTGAAATGCTCAGTAAAATGCCTGCTAGTGTGAACGTCTGCCTTTGACCAGTAGGCATCTCAAAGCTACTTTCTATTGTGTATTAGAAAGAACAGCCTGAGTGACATCACACGCAGTAACATCCAAACTGTAATGCTTTGCAAAAGTGTTTAATGAGCTCCAGTTCGCCGTAGCGCAGATGTCAGCAACTGGTACACCCTTGAATAATGACCAGGAAGTGGCCAAGCCCCGAGTGGAGTGAGCGTGCACTCCAGAGGGCACCTGTTGACCTTTGCTACTGTACGCCCTTTTAATGGCCTCAGTCACCCAATGTGAGAGGCGTTGTTTTGATAGGGCCTTCCCGGTAGCAGGTGCTGCAAAGCAGACGAATAGTTGGTTTGTTCTTCTCCATTCGGCTGTTCTCTGCATGTAAGTGTGTAAAGCTCTCGCGGGACAGAGAGCCTTCAGGCTTTCCTGTTCCTGAGTGAAGACAAGAGCAGGTGGAAAAGAGGAGAGATCAAAGTCCAGACTCCTGTGGTTCAAAGTCAGGACCTTGGAAGTGTATGCGGGATTAGGCCTTAGTGTGACCTTTGACCCGTCAGGGGCGAATATAGTACATAACGGATGTACAGATAGAGCGTGGAGGTCACCCACGCATTTTGCCGAGCAAAGAGCCAGGAGAAGAGCAGTTTTATAAGACAGAAAATCTATCTTAATCTCGCTCAGAGGCTCGAAAGGCGGGTTGCAAAGAGCCTCCAAGACCAGGCCAAGATCCCAACCAGGGGTCAAGGTCCTGCTGGGTGGCCTGGTTCGAAGCACACCTTTCATATATCTCATTATGATTGGATGTGCTCCAGGAGTCCTGTGTCCCCAGCACTCGTGACAAGCAGAGATAGCTGCAAGGAACACTTTAATCGTTGAATAAGAACAACCCTTTTCCAGTAAATCCTGAAGGAAAGTTAGGAGCTGAGCCAAGTCGCAAGCATAAGAAATTATATTTCTTTCTGAGCACCAGGTTTCGAAAATACGCCACTTCTGTGCGTAAAAATCTGTGTTGACCCAGCACGGGCATTCTGTATGGTTTTCACCACATTCTCCGGTAGGCCCGAAGCCATCAGCCTGTCCTTTTCAGCTAACAGGCTGGAATTAATTCCAGTTCCTGGCCTAAGTGGCTGGACTGCAACTTCCTGTGTGAGCCTTTGAGGGTCAACCAGGTTGGGGAGAGGGTCTCCACATTGATGTGTTAACAGACTGCACTGATCGAGACTCGAAGACAGATGAAGTCTATTAAATTTATTAGATCGAGTTGGAGCAGGGAACTTATTATTTCCCTCCAACATAGGATTTATTGGATTGAGGGGTTACGGTTTTTGTAAACGAGCAGACCTCCTAACTCCAATTGGTGTTGTGTGAGATAATGTTGTGTGGGAGCAAGTCTGATGTAGCTTTGTGAGAGAAGTCACGTGTTGCTCGTTCACTGCTCGGGCGTTGCATGTCCTTCATGAATAATAAAGGGGCAGCTGCAACGTGTGAACGTGGAGATGGTCCTTTGTGACTGGCAGACTTAAGATCATTTGTTGATAAGGAGCCCAGTTTCCTTTCAAAATCAGGAAGATAAATCTGGTTAGACTCCGATCCATCTACACACACAGTAACATGAGCACAGCCACCGTTGTGAGGGTGTGAAATTTGTGGCCGCCTTGGGGCATCCGTCGTGACTCCTCCATCCTTGGAATCTGTTGACGTGCTCTCCTGTGGTGCGAACATGTCACGTGTTCGTCTGGTTAGTATATTGACCGGCCCATCGTTCACAATGGAGCGGGGGCTGGAACACGTGTTCTCTCTCACCTGTCTTCGCGAAAGGTGGAGGGTCTGTTCGCAGATGCCTCTGGGTCTGTCCTTTAGAGACAGATCTTGAGGCATCCTGCTGGGGTTTATTGAATAGACTAACACCCCATGAGCCGTGAGGGAGGGGGATGTGCCCCCACTTTATGATGGCTGATAGGTCAGAGAGGCCCGTACTGTTGAAATTGTTTGTGTTGGTGTTTTTTTTGTTGATAGTCAATAAAACAGGGATGTGCTGTTTTATGAGCTTTATTCGTGCTTATGTGCAACGACATACATGATTTGATGTCACTCACAGCAGGGAATGCTCACCCTGAGAGCTTCAGCCTACCTGTGCCTTTGGTCCGGCTTGATCTGGATTCGCTCCAAAGTCTGACCAAATAGCCCCTCCGTCTCTCGAGTGGTGGAGAAAAGGTACCTTTTGTCCCTCCGGTAGATCCGTCAGCGTCATCCACAGGTTGCGGATTGCGATGACCACTTCCGCCATGCCTCTGCCCTGAGCCATAGCAACTGTCCCCATCATGCGGAGCAAGAAGTCTGTTGCTCTGTGGGCTTCATCCAGTAAGTTGACAGTAGCTTGCTTATCCGAGGTTACCTGCAATTGTTGTTTTTCCGCAAGGTAAGCCTGTATCATCGCGGATGCGTTCATGGCGCGCACCGCAAGTCTTTGAGCCCTGTAGCACTTCTTGAGAAGAGACGCTGAGGCTCTACAAGCTTTGCTGGGGAGAGTCGGTTTTGTCCCAGATGACTTGGGAGCTAGGTGGGACGCCAGTGTGTCCTCGATCTGAGGTGTGTTGGTTATTCCCACCTCATCCATCCCTTCCACGTCGAGGAACTGTGAGAGAGGAAGGAGCATGGGCATTCATGGTTAAGGCCTGGTGCAGGTTAGTTCCGTGAGGAAGTCCGGGAACACGGGCATCCTTTGCCTCGTTGCTACCTGCTGTTTTGAATAAAAATAGTTCCCTTCCAGCCTCGTGACCTGGGTAATTTCCTGGTGTCCTGGCCCGCTCAGTGATTGCTGACGGGCTGGTCCAAAGGTTCGGTTTAGGTTGCGCTGGTTTAGGTTTCGTTTAGGTCTAAGGCTGTATGTCACAGCAGAGACACGTGTCTGCTCTGCTGTGGCAGACAGCCTCAGAAAGCGAAAGGAGGGTTGTGGGGTTGGACCTGCCTTTCCCCATTGCCAATTGTGTCATGTGTAATCTTGTATAAAAAAACACGAAAGAGTGAGCCCACGAAAGTAGAACCGCAAAGTATTGAGGGACTACTGTATAGGTTTAAATGCTGTAATATAAAAAAAAAATACATGACAAGACACTGCATGATAATACTGTTTACTGATTGTTACGACCGTAAACAGCCACAACATACAAAGTGGACACCGACACAGAAAAAGAATTAAAACAAATTTTATTGAGCCTAAAATAAAGCCACTCCAAGCTGGCAAGGTCCTCCCAGGCTTCTCACCATGACTGGAGCGCCCTCTCCTGGATCAGCATCCAAAGGAAAAGAAATAAAAGAAAGTTCAAAGAAATGGTGGACAGATGAGTCTGGCCAAAATCAAGAAAATGACACCCAAGCAAACCCAACCCCAATATAGGGCCGTAGTGTTTCCCCAGGCGACAATCTACCTATAACCAACAAGGCCCTCACTAACCAATAAAATAAAGATGCGAAAACTAGGCTACCAACACTCACGCAGTCAAAAGTACAAAATAAAATGAAAAAGAGAAAAAGACAATACAGTAGTCCCTCACTGTTAACCCCAGCTGTCCCCCTCTTGGACAACTGTACAGACACTACCCTCAGTGTCTCCAAACTTAAGCCTCATAGGCACAGGCCAAAGGTTTAACTAGCACTTAAGGTGCCTCAGTCTTCACAGAACTCTAAAACAATCTGTCAGAGTCACTTTAAGAGCTTAACCAGCTCAACTACTTCTCCCCATAGAAGCAAACTCACAAACAAGCAGAGAGGGTGGAGCTCTCCTCGATGTTTGCACATCCTGGTGTTTGGTGTTTTAGGGGTGTTTGGTGTAAATTTTCATACTTTATACTATTATGAAAAAACTCAGGACAATGATACACTTTTACTATTTTATGCTTATGTTTATTAAATGTTTTAGTGTTTAGTGTTTAGATGGTTACTGTTGCACCGAGGGACTGAGAGAAACACAATTTTGGTCCTGTGTATGTCCTGTACATATTGCAGTTCTGACAATAAAGTTGACTTTGACTTTGATCCTACAGCTTTACAGCTGTCAATCAACACTCAGTTGCCTGTAAGTGTATCTTCAACAGTTCCAGTGAACCTTAGCTGACGTCTGGTGTCTTTCCACACCAGCCTCTACTTGATTAACAAACCCTATTGTATCAAGCTTTCACCTCACACAACTCTAGCAAACACTAGAGCTGTGACAAGAACACCCTTTTGCTCTACATGTGCTGTTTAGGAAGCACCAGTCATTTTAAGACATTTAAGTCATTTAAGAGTCTAAGCTCAATGCAAACTCTACATGAGAGCTCAACTCACAGTGATCAAAAGTGGGTGGAGAACACTCATGAACACACACATGCAGCATACAACTGCTTTGATCAAAACTTGATTTACCTTCACCAGGATCACAAGTTGTTCCAATAAGCACCTTGCTTGCGTCCACCAAACGCATTTGGCAATCTCACAACTCCACTTGCTCTAAGCAAGGCTCCACACTTTTCAAACCACAGCCTAAAGTTTTTGTAGGCAGGATCTGCAGTTTGACAGCAGCTCTGCCCAATCAAGCCTGATTGAAGCAGGCTGAGTTAAAAAAAAATTGCTTTTCAGCAGGCTGCTGCATTCAGCAGACTTGCAGCCAACCTAAACACAATAATGATGTTTCAAAAAAAAAAAAACCTGTTTACCTCCAGGGTACATAACACTGATGTATTAAGGAATAATTAAAGATAAAATATATGTTTAACTTTTGTGTTCATAGTTTTAATCTTTTGGGACAAATGAAAAACAACTTAGTCTTCCATCGTATTATACCATACCATACCATACCATTTTATTTATAAAGCACTTTAAACAGGAACAAGTCCACACCAAAGTGCTGGACAAACAAACACGTAACAGGCAACACAGACAATGAAGTACAACACGAAATTACTAAATATTAAATTATAATAAAAATAATTTGTTTATTTAAGTACCCTGATGCATGCTCAATAATCCAGGTAGAAAAATCTAAAAAAAAGCTAAGTCTAGTCCTCTGGACATTCAAAAAACAAAACAGCCTTTTTTTTTTTTTTGAATGTCCAGAGGACCAGACTTAGCTTTTTTAGATTGTTTATTTAAGGTTTTATAACTAAATATATAGCAACTGCAGCTGAAATTTATACTCTGGCTATGCTTTCTTGCTTCAAGTGTACAAAAAAACATATATTTATTGATTTTTAACAGCATTCAAAAATACTCCACACTGCTTGGGGTGGGGGGATGGTGTCGTGGTGGTGTTGCAACAGGTATTGCATTACAGTGAAATGCCTAACTGTGAAGGCTTGTAAGCCCCAAGCTAGTGTTTACTCAATTGATGGGATGACTTAAGTTCGTTTTACATATCTGAAGAGTCCTTGCATTGATTTTTCATTTATTCATTCATTCAAATTTATTTGATCAAGGACAGTACAATAAACAATGTTACATGTTAAAAACGAAGCAACCGTTGTCTTGCACAAAGGTTTTCTAGCCACAGGCTAATTTGCAAACCCAGTCCTTGGTTGGACTTTTCTATAAAAACAGCTAAAATAAAATTAAAATTTAATTAAGATTAAACAGTTCCCTATATAAAAACATCTAAAATAAAATAAAAATTTAATTAAGTTTAAATGGATTAAACAGTTCCCTCACACACACAGCTGCTCCTCTGTCCCCATAGGGTTCAGTGTTCACAGAGTTGGTTTTGTTTCAACCATTTTTTCACCTGTGAATTAAAAACTCTAAGATCAGTCAATGTTTTTATTGCTGATGGTAAACTGTTCCAGATATGAGGACCTTTAAATGAGAATGAGCATTGACCAAATGATGGAGACCTCAAATTTATATCTCATAAAAATGTACATTTAATATTGTGCTGCAGCAAAATTAAAATTGTGTTTACGTAGCTGCATTGATGGCCTTGTTTTATTTCCTGCATGTGCAGATCCCCACTATACAATCACAGCAATGCCATTAAAATGCAAATAATATATATATAAAAAAATAAAAACAAGCACATCAAAGAAAAGCATCAAAAGAATTAATAGTCGTAACAAGACTTACATTAGACCAGACATCATATGATATGTAAAAAAAAAAAAAAGTATTATTCAACTGTTATGTTGTGATATTAGATAAAAGTAATGGAATAATACTCTTATATGCAAATGTGACATATTTTGTGCCTTGCTCATTATGTAAAGTATACTGCTTGTAGTCAAAGCAGGATGCAAAAAGGAAAACAGCTGTCAGAACTGACAACCGTAGTGGCTTTGGCACCGAATTCTTTGTTTTGAGCAATTAAAAAAGCTTTCTCTTCCTTTTAGTCAACACTTTGTGATAAACGAGGGAGGGGGGGAAAACAGAAAAATGTCCTGACCTTTACTCTGTTTTGACATTTCTTTTCGCCTTCATCTCAGTGATGTGTTGTGTGAGTTGCCTTCTTGAAAATAAATGTAAACAAAATGTGAAGGAATTTTTATGAGTCAACATTAAAAGCATTGTAGTTAAGTCATCTGGTTAAAAATGTGTGAACCGGTTGTGTGCATAAGGATCTGAAGAGTATTTTTAAGTAATTATTGTCTCAACAGCTGAAAACCTTTTAATTTAGTAGTTTTTTAAATGTAAGTTTTAGGTGTAATGAACTGTTTGTTTATCTTACAGATCTGATTAATTTCACTAAATATTTTATAGTTTAATATTTTAGTTGTAAGGACAGATCCATCCATCCATCCATCCATCCACCCACCCATCCTCTTCACCCGCTTCGTCCTTTTTCGTGCCGCGGGGGTCACTGGTGCCCATGTCCAGCTATCACTGTGTGAGAGGCATTGGACACCCTGGACAGGCCCATCATAGGGCCACATAGAGACAAACGAGACAAAACCATTCACTCTCACTCACACCTAGGGATAATTTAGTTACCTAACACATGTCTTTGGTCTGTGGGAGTAAACAGGAGTACCCAAAGCAAACCCACGCATGCACAGCGAGAACATGCAAACTCCACCCAGAAAAGCCCCCGGACTGGGATTTAAACCAGGGTAACCTGCTCACTGACAAGCAGCAGCTCTACCAACTATGCCACTGTGCATTTTTTTTTCCTTAAAGACATTTCTCAATTGGCAATTATTTTAACACTGTTTTTAAACTTTTTATTTTGTCATAATCATATTTTGTCAGAACATTTTGCATTTCATGTCTATTTCAACTGTTTTAATGTACTTTATTATTGAGCATGCACTTTTTGAGCATGAACTTTCTTGTTTTAATGTACTGTACCTTTTTTTAACATTTTCATTGTTTTATTCAGATGTCAGAATGAATTGTAACACTATCAGGGGCCGAGATGGTGTAGAGGCAGGGCAGCCAGCTCGGGACCAGAAGCTCTCAGGTTCGATCCCTGGTCACGGCATACCTCGTTGTGTCCCTGGGCAAGACACTTAACCCCGAGTTGCTCCCGGTAGGTCAGGCAGCGCCTTGCATGGCAGACTACCGCTACCGGTGTATGAATGTGTGTATGAATGGGTGGATGGTTGGTACTGTGAAGCGCTTTGGGGC
Source organism: Garcialebias charrua (assembly GCA_038048925.1). Classification (NCBI taxonomy): domain Eukaryota; kingdom Metazoa; phylum Chordata; class Actinopteri; order Cyprinodontiformes; family Rivulidae; genus Garcialebias; species Garcialebias charrua. The sequence goes on from JBBPBX010027896.1 coordinate 21,871, forward strand.
CCCTCAAAGGGGGCTGGAAAGCGCTATATAAGTAAGCTCCATTTACCATATCACTTACATTTACAAGGTAATTATATATATTTTTATTTCTTTTAATTGTAATTAAACAATGTGGAAAGTACTTTCTTCCAAATTTGTAGTGCATATGTGTCTTTACAGTATTTGGGCCGGCTTAATAATCAGATCTGGGTCCAAAGGCACAAACCTGCCTAGTTTTATGACTAAAATCAACAGACTATTTCAACCTGATTTAAAAATAAATAAAAACAATGATGAAA
>JBBPBX010027897.1:0-25498 GCA_038048925.1 Garcialebias charrua
ATATTTTATGACTGGCAAGGAGACACTGGTCTCTTTGTTCTGGGTGTAAGCCACACTTCCCCCATCAGCTTCATGTGAAGAAAGGAGTCCAGCTCTGAAAACTGTGTTCACTTGAAGGCGCAGAGAACATGGTTGCATAAAACGTAGTAAAACAATTAATACCTTGATCATAAAGCACTTGTGCATTAACTATATAATAATTGTGAAGTAGTTTTCAATCAGATTAAAAGTAGAACTGTGTAAAGTCAGCCTGTATAAATAAAGGTTGAATGAATGAATATTATCCTTCACTCTTTTACCAAAGAAGAGTTCAGCCAGCTGAAAAAACAAATGGTATTTCCTCTATTAGTTAAGGGGGAGGGAAAATGCCCCACCAGAGAGAGACAAAGAGGGTCTCGGTGGAAGGCAGGAAATATCCTGCAGGAGTATATAAACTTGGGTATCCTCCTCCAGGGGAGAACAGAGAAGTAGCCCACGGATCAGGTTGTATCTCCTCTCCCCCTCCTCTCTCCCTGTCTCTCTCTCCCCCTCCTCCCTTCTTTTGTCTCTCTATCTCTCTCTCTCACTGTCCACGTCTTTTAAAACAAATGTAATGGCTTTTAGAAAATAGAACAAATGTATTCTGTGACTTTTAACTTATGATTAATTAAACTGGTTTGGAACTTTAAGTGAGCGTCTGTCATGTGTGTGTATCTCTCCTTCCTGTTCCAAAGTGAACCAAAAAACGAATTCTGGGACGGATAAGTTTCTTACGTCAACACTTTACAATTTGTCAAAAGTAAAAGTTACATTAAAGTATAAAGCAATGTTAATTACCGGAACATACCGGTACTTTTCCAATTTAAGAGTTACCAATCAGCCTAACATGCACGTTATTGGATTGTGGGAGGAAACCGGAGTACCCTGAGAAAACCCATGCATGCACGGAGAGAACATGCAAACCACCCAGAAAGACCCCTGGACTGGGATTTGAACCAGGGACCTGCTCGCTGAGAGGCAGCAGCTCTACCAGTTGTGCCACCGTGCTGCCCACAGAAAGCTATATTAAAAGGAAAAAACTTTTTGCAACAATCAAATTTAAACTTGGAAAAAATAAATGGTTGCTCTAAAACTGTATACCGGTAATCACCTTCGTCGTCGTTTTATTTAATTGGAAAAAATCAAGTGCTTGCCTCAGCCAGTATATCTTCATGAATAAATCGTTTATTTTGAACATCTTCAGTTTTATTTCTTGTTCTGGACTTCCATTAGGTCCTTTGCTTCATTTATTTTTGCTGCCATGTATGGAGATCCTCCTGTGAGAGCAAACACAAACAAAATGCTCAGAATTTTTTGACAAATGCGCTTATGAAACATTTTTATGTCAATTTACGTGACTAAAGCAGAAGCTGTCAGATTTACTCCTCTCATCCTTAATAGTTGAAAGGAGACATGTCTAGGTACTGATGTACACATTTTTTACTGCCAAATAAAATGTTGAAGTGACTTGAATACTGAATACAGTAATTCGATTAAAGCCTTATTTTTAGTCATAAACTGATCGACCAAGTACTGCCAGCTTCTATTCTGTTTGGAGTAATTTTTAAAATATAAAAGAAAATGGATATTTAACATGCGAAAATACTAAAAGTCCATATCTGGATTTTGGGCTAATGAAAATCAATTTCAACTTGTAATGTTCAAGTTGTGTTTTGCGGGTTTTTTTACATTTACAAGAAAGAAACTTAGAAAAGTACACCGTCTAAATTAATACAGCAATGACAAGGAAGGTTCACCGTACCTCTGTCTGGATGGTTCAGGATCATCAGTTTTCTGTGGGCCTCCCTAATCTTGGTCTTGTTGGCTGTGGGACTAAACAGAAAGATAGAAGAAGATAATTTAAGAATCCATTTTTCTCATTGCCTGTGAACTGTTTGGATTTGGGCTCCAGAGATGAAACTTAGACAAAATACTACACAAAACCAGCTTTATGCTGACACTGCCTGTCAGACTGGATGTTCAGCAGCACATCTTTGGCAGACTTGACAAAAGAAACGGGTTTCTGAAGAGGTACAGGAAAGGCTGAAAGTTGTGTTTACATACCTGACACCTAAAATAAGAGCAGCTTCTCTTTTTGTCATCTTTGAATCAAAACCTCCTCTATAGTACCCTCCTCCAAAAGCCTGTAACAGCATGTGCAGGTGAAAAGAGGTTGAATATAGGAAACACTGACTAAATGTAAAGATCAGAACATGCAGTATCTGTTTTCCTTTTGAGCTTTAAAGACAAATCACAGCGTTCCCTCCTTACCGTATTGGGCAAACTCTGAAGGGCCTGTTTCATATGAGGTTCCATCTGTTTCATGGCCTGCATGGCATAACGGCCTGGTGGACAAAAAAACAAAACAAAAAAAACATCGTGGGTGAAGATTTAGAAAGTAAAACAACACAAACTCAATAGTTTTACATTTATCTCTTAAATATTTTAGAACACAGGTGAGTAAACCTACTAATTGTTGACCTACAAATGCCTGAATGGCCTCGCTCCCCTCTACCTCTCTGAGCTGCTGGAACCATATGTTCCACCGCGGGCCCTGAGATCATCTGATCAGATGCTCTTGGTGGTTCCAAAAACACATCTGAAGCTCCGAGGAGATCGGGCGTTTTCAGTCACCGGCCCCAAACTCTGGAACAACCTGCCCCTCAACATTAGACAGGCCTCCTCCCTTCACTTGTTCAAATCCCTGCTAAAAACCCATCTGTTCTCTCTGGTGTTTCATACTGTGTGAGCTGACGTAGTGTATATATTTTTACTGTTTTCATTTTAATATTGTTCTTATACATTTTTATTATACTTTACTGCTGTTAATATCAGAATTGTTACTATTGATGTGTGATACTGTTCTGTAAATTTTTTAGCCTCTTTTATGTTGTGTGTGTGTGTGAAGCACCTTGATAACAGTTTATCTGTTCTAACTGTGCTATATAAATAAATTTGACTTGACTAAACCTTACTGATACAGTTAAATTCAACTTCAATTTATCAGTTTCATTATTTAAAAGTCATCTGGATAACTAAACATTATTTTGACATTTTTAACATTTAATGATTTTTTTTTTACTAAATGCTTTTAAAACAAATTGCTGGAAAAGTGAGAACCCGTAAATCTGTAACCTCTTCTGACTCACAAAAATTTATTAAATGTCCTTTATAAATAAAGATGGGGGTAAAAAGGAATTAAAAAAAAAACACTTCATAAATTAACTTTAACCAATCATAAGGGCGTAGGTCAACGGAGCCAATGGCAGAATAAAAGCTGCTTAATGCTACCTCTGGCTAATTTCTTGGATGCTGATTAGTTCAGTCATTTCTGTGTTGGTGTCAAATGAAGCTTGGCAAGTTGGATTCTGTTTGGGCTGTGATCTTGTGAATCTCCTGACTAAATAAAATCAAACCGTTTCAAAAACTGTGTTTTTTTTAATCAAATTCTTATGTTTATGTTTATTATTATTATTATTTATTTTTTTTACAAAAAACACAAAACAAAAACAATCCCATAAATGATAACGTACAAAATATATAAAAAAAGAAAGGTAGCAGAAAGAAGAAAAAATCTTATTACGGTTCATCTGTCCCTTTTTTCAAACAATCAGTTCAAACAATAATAATCTTCAAGTAACTACAAAATGAATAACTCTTTCTAATTTTCTAACTAATACAATACACATTACGCTACTTCATATATATTTTTTAACAATTTAGTTTTGATAATTTTCTTAAATGTAAACATTGACTTGGCATTTTTAACTTCATTCTCCACCATTCCATAATCTAATTCCCTGGATTGAGGTAGAACGTCCCTTCAAACTAGTTCTGAATTATGGTTTTACAAATATCTCTGTCCCCTTAAGATTATAATAACATTTTAACAAAATGCATTTGGATATTTAAAGGTAATGCGTTATTCTGATCCCTATACAACTGATAAAATATTATAATCTACCAAATCATGGAACTTCAATAACTTCAGTTGATTTTGGAGCCAAGATGGTGTAGTGGCTAAGGCTTTTGACTTGGGACCCGAAGGACGCGGGTTCGCGCCCCGGCCACTACACACCTTGGGGTGTCTATGAGTGAACATCTAATTCTCCAGCTCCCCAAGCGCTGACTACGGCTGCTCGCTGCACCACCTGGTGGTGGTTGGGTTAAAGGCATAAGACCAATTTCGTCTGTCAAGTATGGGAAACATACACAGATGACAAATGTGACAAATTATTATTATTATTATAAAATAATGTGCTTGATGGATGGCAGTAATGCCTTCTGGTGATTATTCTTACAGCTCTTGTCTGTAATACATAAATAGGCTTTGTGATTGTTTTACACGCTTTCCCCCAAACATCAATACAATAAATCAAGTTTGGAACAATGATTGTGTTATACAACAAATACAGAGCTTTATCGTTTAATAAGTCTCTGACTTTGTACAGTACTGCAATAGATTTAGCTATTTTTATTCATACAGAATTTATGTGATGTTTCCATGTCAGTTTGTCATCAATGACACCCAAAAACTTCACCTCACTCACTCTACAAATCTCAACACCCTCAATTTTGAGTGGAACATCAACAGCTTTATTTTTATTACTGAATATCATGTAATTAGTTTTTTCTAGATTTCATGATAATTTATTGAGTTCAAGCCAATTCTTCAATTGCTAATTCAATTATTTAAGTGATTACAGTACATAATCCAAGAGGGGAACTTTTGTCTGAAGTTGTCAAGCTCTTTCACTCTTCCCAATTTTATGTAGCTTTACATTCAGTCAAATAAGTACATGGTCATTGGTCATTTCACAGATTAATATTTATATTGTATTCATAGTGATATTTTTTGCTTTTATAGTGTTTTAACCATGAAATTTTCTAACTTGACATTTTAGATTCATAGGGATGAAGTGAGTATGCAGTAGGCAGTGACCGTGTTTATCTTTTTTGGGCGTGTAGCTGTTTGTTGTGCCTTCAAACTGCTCCTCTGAAAGAATAAAGTGATCAAAGCTGAATTGAATTTCACTTTGTTCTGTTAGGCTGCTCTTCAGCCACAGAAGCTGAAGGTGTTGGTGGGGTCTTAAGGACCACCTTCTGGCTGACATGCTTGTCTGTGTTTTTTTCACTTACTGTTCAGTTTACTGAATGGTGTACTGTAAATGAAAGCTAGGTGGATAAATGACCAGCATCTCGTCTGTTGGTAATCTTGTTTCAAATAGATTTTTTTATAGCATCTCACCTACAAAACCAGCTGCTGCCAGAGCCAGTCCCGCTGCCACCAAAGAGCTGGCCTGTCAAAAAAAACAAAGCATGTAAAAACGTAATGAAAACGATAGAGAATCCTACATGTATAAAATATTTTGTTGCTATGAGATTCTCATAGATTCTTAAATTATTTGTTTGCATTTCTCATTGAGAACATTTTAACAAAATGCATTTCTCATTGAGAAATGCAAACAAATAACTTAAGAATCCGTATCAGTGCATTTAGATCGAAAATGCTATTACTCATATTATTTAATACAACCATTTGACGGTGGTGGTTCAAACTAAGCATTAATAAAACAAAAACAGCTTGGTTTGTCCTGTTATAAGTCACACGGGGACATCTACAACAAGCTAACGTTAGCTTAGCCGTTAAAAATGAATTGTTTCAAGTTTTATGACCCACGTTTGAGCGCGCAGAGGTGTTTTTAATACTCGACCCAATTATTACTGAATAACAGGTCCGACTCACCATGTCTCTGTATTATGTTCCGATAGCTTTACAAAACAGGACCATGAGTTTTGACCTCCCGTAGCTCCCTAGGGTTAGGATATCTATGGGGTTCCATGCATAGACATTATGCATAGGTTCGTGTTTATGTCGGAAATGGAGGAGAAGTGTCGTAAAATTCCAACACGCGTCTCAAAAACTACGGCGGCCTGGAGGAGGGGGGGATTCCAATTTCCCGTGCAGAGTATTCATTCAACCTTTATTTAAACAGGTTAATCCCGTCGAGCCACGAGGACTCATTGACGACAGAGAGTGGACAACAACGATTCATATGGTATCTAAATAATTCCTTTTAACTTAGCATCTAACGATTTTTTTAAAACTTTGTGTATTTGTCCTTCATTAACAAAATAATTATTTGAAAAAAGTTAAATTAGTATTTTCTGTACTAATCTCAGCATTTTAACCTTTGACTAACAACCAAAGTTTTCACTTAGTGTTTCATATAATTTTTAGAATTGTATTTTTTATTAGTATCCTATCATTATGACTCAGTAATTGAAATATTTTACTTGATGTTTCAATTTATTACTATATTTATTTTTGCACCTCTTTAAAATGTTTTGTTGTTGTTGTTGATGTTGGCCTGTCATGAAGTCACTAAAGAGACTGGTCCTTAAGCAGGGCCGGCCCAAGCCTCCATGGGGCCCTAAGCCAAATTTGGTTTGGGGCCCTCTATTTGTGTTAATAATGTGGATTACTGCAATCAACAGTCAGATGATCAGATCATTTACCCACCTAACATAAACTCGTTGTAACTCTGACAGTCCTGTGTTTACATTATCCTACTAAAAGTAACAAACAAACAAACAAACAAAAAACACCAGTATATGCAATGTACTGTATTTTACAGCCAAAGTGTCATCTGGTTTATTATCTTTGATTTCAAGGAACTGCAACAGTAATGTTCAAACTAATTTGTGGTGCAAAATCAACAACTAACAGATAAAATAACTTAGACGCATAAATATACAAACTTGGTTTAAAATAAATAAATAATCATTAAATCTAGAGAAAACTAATTACATGATATTTGGTAATAAAAAGAAAACTGTTGATGTTCCACTCAAAATTGAGGATGTTGAGATTTGTAGAGTGAATGAGGTGAAGTTTTTGGGTGTTATCATTGATGACAAACTGACATGGAAACAACACATAAATTCTGTAAGAATAAAAATAGCTAAATCGATAGCAGTACTGTACAAAGTCAGAGACCTATTGAATACCATACCATACCATACCATACCAACTTTATTTATAGAGCACTTTATGCACCCAACAGGACCAAAGTGCTGTACACACAATCACAAAATACAATACAATCATAAAATGGAAGGGACTAAAAACAGTACTAAAATAATAAATTATGAATACAATAAAACAATAAAACAAAGTTAAAACATCTCAGATTGTATCAAAAGCCAAAGAAAAAAGATGGGTTTTAAGAAGAGACTTAAAAACAGCAAGTGAAGAGGCCTGTCTTATGTCTAATGGGAGGTCATTCCAGAGCTTAGGAGCTACCACAGAGAAAGCACGGTCCCCTCTAAGCTTGCGCTTTGTCCTCGGTACCCTCAGAAGCAACTGGTCAGCTGACCTGAGCGAACGAGAGGGTGTGTAGTAATGCAGCAGCTCTGACAGGTATGGAGGGGCATGGCCATTTAGAGCTTTAAAAGTAAATAAAAGTATTTTAAAATGAATCCTGTAACGCACCGGTAACCAGTGCAAAGATGCCAAAACAGGGGAAATGTGATCAAATTTTCGTGTACCTGTTAAGAGTCGTGCAGCTGCATTTTGAACCCTCTGAAGCTGGGAAGTACACAGATCACTAATACCAACATAAAGTGAATTACAGTAATCCAGCCGTGTGGTCACAAATGCATGGATTGCTGTTTCAAAGTGCTGTCTAGGAAGGATGGCTTTTACTTTGGCTAGCTGCCTCAAATGAAAAAAGCTGGATTTACAACTGCTTTAATCTGAGACTCCAGCCTAAGACCAGCATCCAGCTTGACCCCTAGATTTGTAACAACTGGCCGGACATACTGAGCCAAGGAGCAATCGGACAGAGAGTCTTCAGTCGAATTGCCAAAAATCACCACCTCTGTTTTGTCTTCGTTAAGTTTTAAGAAGTTTAGGGCCATCCAGGCCTTCAAATCTTCCAAACATAGGAACAGAGACCGAAGAGAGGCTGAGTCTGCTTTCTTTAAAGGTACGTAGATCTGTGTGTCATCTGCATAACAATGAAAAGCAATCCCGTATTTCCTAAAAACAGAACCAAGCGGAAGGATGTACAACAAAAATAAAAGAGGGCCCAAAACTGAGCCCTGCGGAACACCACATGAGAGTGGAGCAGAGGAGGACCTATGTCCATCAAGACAGACACAAAAAGTACGCTTGGTCAGATAAGATTTAAACCAATCTAATGCCCCTTTTCCACTTGGTGGCCCGGCTCGGATGTGACGTCATATTTGCGTGCCAAGCGCGCGTTGGAGAGCATTTCCACTTAACAGATGCGCGGCGCCGCGCCAAGATTCCGGCCTCATCTCAGAGCAGGTCCGAGGCCGGCTGGCCCCGAACCGTGAGGAGGAGGCTGGACTGAGTTTGAGGAAGTGGCTGCCGGGAGGGAGCAAACACCGAAGGACTTTACAAGATTAACACGGTAAAAACAATTATTTGTATTAAAAATTACAGCACACATGTGTCTTAAGCCGAACTATTCCTTAATAATTCCACGTTGTTGTCAAAACGGCAGGATTTAAAAAAGTAGTCTCGCCACGTGCACGCGCGCGCCCGCGCGCGCACGTGAGCCGTCTTTATTTCTATAATGTAGCTAAATAAACGCTTTAAAAAATATAGTTCATAGCTGACGTTATATCAAGAGGGTGCTTGAGCTTAACAGTTCCTTAATAATTTCACGTTGTGGTCAAATCAGCTGGATTTAACAAAGTAGGTCGACACATGCACATCACATGCACGCGCGGGTGGGGTCGATCGGCGTTCTTTGTTTTAAATGTAGCTAAATAAAAGCTTAAAAAATATATTTCATAGCTGCTTTATACCACGAGGGTTCCTCAGGTTAACAAGTCCTTAATAATGTCACGTTGTGGTCAAATCTGGATTTAAATTGATTTGTTTTGACTAATTCCAAACCTATCACATGTGCCTCGAAAATAAATTATTAAAAAATCGAATTTTAATTCAAATAACTCCAACAGCTTACAGTATGCACATAAACATGTAGTGATTACACTCTGTTGGTTTGAAAAATATCTGTTTTGTGGTTTCTGAGATATAAGATATGTGTTAAATACTAGTAGAAAAAAAAAGCTAGGTCGACACACTTATGTCTATTAAAAATCGAATTTTAATTCAAATAACTCCAACAGCTTACAGTGTGTATATAAACATGTAGTGATTACACTGTGTTGGTTTGAAAAATATCTGCTTTGTGGTTTCTGAGATATTTGATATATGTATATATATCTTACATATATCTTATAAAATATATCTACATATAAAACAGTTTCTAGACTGAATTACCGGTAACCATGTTTTTCTTTTTTTTACAGTTAAGACGAAGAAGTCAACACCAGAATTTATCAACTTGTGTCTTCTGGAGGAAGCCCATGAGACAACAGGAAAAAAATCATTTAGGTGGATGCAGTATTTATTTTTGTGCTTTTTTCACTTCTTAGTTTTCATAATAAACATTTTATTTCTTAAGTGGTGTCATTGAACAATAATTTCCTAAACATATTTTACAATGTTAAGTGTGTACAGTATAGTGTTTGTTTAAAAACATACTGGAAGTTAAGAATATTACACAATATTATTGTGGGCGACCGTGGTGTAGTGGTAATGGCAGTCGACCCCTGATCGGAAGGTTGGAGGTTCGAATCCCGCATCCGCCCACCATGTGTTGTGTGTCCCTGGGCAAGACACTTAACCCCGAGTTGCTCCCGGTAGGTCTGGATGGCGCCTTGCAAGGCAGGCTACCACTACCGGTGTATGAATGTCTGAATGAATGGGTGGATGGCTGGTATTGTAAAGCGCTTTGGGGCTCCTCACAGTGGGCTGGAAAGCGCTATATAAATAAGCTCCATTTACCATTCAATATTTTACATTTGCATTTGACCTTTAAAGAATCATAAGAAAAAGATTATTAGATTTGAACAGCCATCCATCCATCCATCCATCCATCCTTCCTGTTGTCGTGTCATGAGTAGTGCAGCAGCTTTTGCCAGGATGCACAGATGTCAATATGAACCCATCCATCCATCCATCCATCCTGATGTCGGGTTGTGGGTGCAGCAGCTTTTCCAAGGATGCACAGACGTCGCCGTCAACCCCGATGAAGCTGTTCTTGGATGCCCAAACGAGTTTCCTGATCAACAAACATTTAATTATTAATACTTTGTTTTTACGTTTAAAGAAACATGCTTTTAATGTTTATGGGACAGTTTAAACCAAATTATCCATTTGCATTTGACTTTGAATTAGCCCTGACAAAATATTACCGTTTAAATTTAAAGAAATACAAACATTTAATATTACCTTACTGTAAAAATAGTTTAACTGATTACAGGGCAGTGTGATCAATGTGTTAAGCAATGTTAACAGGAACCTTGTGCATATATGAGAATAATCTTTATTATAAAGAAACAAAATGGAAAACACAGGGGTTTAAAACAAGCTGAAAAGTCTATAAAGTAAGATCAGAGCATTAAATAGCTCAAGGGACATTACCGCCAACAGGTGGTGAGACAAGGTTCTGCAGGGTGTTCTTCTTCTAATGTTTAGTGGTGGCTAGTAAATAGCTTGAGGTAACACTACCGCCACCACGTGGTAGGACGAGTGAGATTCTACACCCCGCCCACAGAAGGGCTGCAGAAAGTGAATGGAAACAAAACCGTGCATGTGAGCCGATCCTAACTGGACCAGACCGGACCAGACTGGGCCGCTCTGGGCCGGTAGTGGAAAAGGGGCATAAGGCTATATGACCAATGCCCACCCACTGTTCCAAACGTGTGATTAAAATGTTGTGATCCACTGTGTCAAACGCAGCTGATAGATCCAACAACACCAAAACAACGCAGTCACCAGAATCAGTCGCCAAGAATATATCGTTAAAAACTTTTAAAAGAGCTGACTCTGTGCTATGAAATGATTTAAAACCGGACTGAAAAACCTCTAAAATATTATTTTCAATGAGATAGGCCATTAGCTGATTATAAACTACCTTCTCAAGAATTTTCGAAACGAAGGGCAATTTAGAAATTGGTCTGTAGTTCGCCAGGACAGCAGTATCCAAGTTTGATTTCTTAATTAGAGGCTGGACAACTGCATGTTTCAGATTTTCAGGAACAGCACCTGAGGACAGGCTACTATTCACAAGAGCAAGGATCGAAGGACCTATAGAAAGAAAAACCTCATTGAATAGTCGAGGTGGAATAGCATCGTCTGGAGAACCAGTTGGTTTTAAGTGGCTAACGACCTCCTGCAGGGAATGCAAAGTCACACATTCAAAGCTATGAAAAATAGCAGAGCAAGGCACAGTATCTACAGGGTCATGAACAGTGGGTATGATCTGGGCCCTAATAGAAGTGACTTTCTCAACAAAGAAGTGTAAGAAACTTTCACAGAGAGCAGGGGAAGTCTCCACAATAGCACCATGTGGGGCATTTAAAACAGAATTAATAGTTCTAAATAAAACAGCAGGATTGTGACTGTTAGATACAATGATATTAGTCAGGTATCTTCTTTTGGCATCTTTTACAGTCCTTTGATAACAGCGCCAACATTCCTTCAATATTTGGAGTGACACCTGCTAGTTATCATTCTTCCATTTACGTTCAGCTTTACGACAGCTTTGAATGATAAAGCTCTGTATTTGTTATATAACACAATCATTGTTCCACACTTAATCTATTGTATTGATGTTTGGGGGAAAGCGTGTAAAACAATCACAAAGCCTATTTTTGTATTACAGAAAAGAGCTGTAAGAATTATCACTAGAAAGCATTACCGTCATCCATCAAGTACATTATTTTATCAACTAAAATTATTGAAGTTCCATGATTTGGTAGACTATAATATTTTATCAGTTATGTATAGAGCTCAAAATAATGCATTACCTTTAAATATCCAAATGCACTTTGTTAAAAGACAAAGTTGTTATAATCTTAAGGGAACAGAGTTGTTTGTAAAACCACAATTCAGAACCAGTTTGAAGGGACGTTCTACCTCAATTCAGGGAATTAGATTATGGAATGGCTTGGAGAATGTAGTTAAAAATGCCAAGTCAATGTTTACATTTAAAAAAATGATCAAAACAAATATGTTAAAAAAATATATGTGAAATAACGTAATGTGTATTGTATTAGTTAGAAAATTAGAAAGTGTTAGTCATTTTGTACTGTATTAGTATTAGTTAGAAAACTAAAAAGAATTAGTCATTTTGTACTGTTGGTTGAAGAATATTATTGTTTAACCTGATTGTTGGAAAAAGTTGGTTGAAGATTATTATTGTTTACATGGTTTGACTACTGTTGTTTAATCTGATTGTTGGAGATAAGGAGCAGATATAATAAGATTTATTCTTCTTTCTGCTACCTTTCATTTTTTTACATTTTGTACACTATCATTATGAGATTGTCTTGTATTGCTTCTTTTGTAAAAAAAAAAGAACAAATTTAATAAACATAAACATAAACTGTGCAAAAACATCCATCCATCCATCCATTTTCTTCCGCTTCAATATTCTGTGATTATATGTTAATAAAACGTTCTAAAAATATTATAAAACCATGGAGCACTTGTCCAACAACACAAAAACCAGCAGAAATCATCAGAGCTTCCCGAAGCAACGTTGGACATGATTTAATTCGCTCGTGACTTCCTCATGTCTGTCAGTCGATGGAATGTCTGGAATGTTCCGCCCCCACTACATGTCCTGTCTCTGCGCTGCGAAGTTCTGTCATTATATGATAATAAAACGTTCTAAAAAATATAATAAAACCATGAATCACTCATCCAACAACACAAAAACACCCTGAAATCAGCAGAGCTTCACCAGCCACTTTGGACATGATTTAATTCGCTCGTGAGTCGTGACAAATCAATTTCCTCATTCCTGTGAGTGAAGGATGAAGCGATCACTTGACTTTTGGCAAAAAAACAAAATAAAAGTCCAGCTCTGGGATGAAGAAGGGATATTTAATACATTTGTGTCACATACAAAACAGTCCTGCATCGCTTTGCAATCCTTTGAATGAGAACGAGCCGCGGCGCTGAGGCTGGGACAGGCGGGGGCGTGGGTTGGGGCGTGACAAACAACTCTGTTTTTATTGGCTGGTCATTGTCCGGGTCACTCTGTGTTTTTAGTGTTTTTATAAATGCTGATAGAGAAGCAAGGGGACTATAGTTTTTTTCAGAGATTACTTTGTCTAACATCAGTCTGTCAGTAGATAGTGACAGAGTGAAGAAATATGTTAAAAATATATTGTTAGAAAAGTTACAGACTGCATTACAAACTTACATAGTGCAGCTTTAATTTGGTTCATGGAAGGTGAAGTAGATTACTGTTCTGTGATCGTAGAGACCGGGTGGATGAATATGGTGCAAGAAGGTCCTTTAGATAATCTGGTGACGTTCGGTTTAAGCATTGGTGGGTAATGAGAGCAATTTTGTACTGAATTCTGTAGGTGACAGCCAGGAAGCCATTATGGAGGTTATGGAGAATGGGTGTAATATGTTCAAATTTACGAGCTCTCAATAAAACATTAGAGTTGATGATGTCATCATCTACCTGCTGCACAGAGCACGCACCTGGACAGGGCAGGCAGCACTGGAGTCATGCTCTTCGACTTTTCCAGCGCTTTTAACACCATGAGACCTGCTCTACTCTGCTGTAAGCTCCAATCCACCTTATTCTTAGCCCCCATGATGCCTTGCGCGAATTATGTGTACGTCTTCCGCCGGAAGTGAGCGCAGCAGTTAAAGCCCAGTCTACTGGCTGTATTTATCACGTTTGTTTTTTTGTTTTGTTTATTTCTAATTAATTGCAATGGTTACTTCGTGTTGGGTCAGTGGGTGTTCCTGTCGGGTAGACGTTTGTTCAAAGCGCAGTTTTCACTTCATCCCAAAAATAAGTAAACGTGAAGGATTTATCTCCATCGGAGGAGCTGACAGCTGCCCCTCCTCTGCTCGGATCTGCTCTCGAAGACGTCGTGTTCAGATCACGTTTTCTCCGGTAAACAAAATATTCTACATAAATCATTTTGTGAAACAATTTCAGAACAATGTGAGAGTATAATTTTCTCTGTGTTGGAGCTGTTGTTTTTTTTTCTTCATGATTTAGCACCGTCTACTAGCTGTGGTTAGCTTAGCATGTAGCGTTAGCATCTGTTAAAGTATTTACTAAATCTGTGGATAAATAATATAAACACATGTGTGTGTAATACATTTGCAGTACATACATATACTGTGTGTATGTGTATACTGTATGCACACTGTATATACAGTATATACATACATACTGCACATACATACTGTATTGTTTGTACTGTTTTGATTGTAGGTCCCTGTTACTCTCATGTGAATAAAGCAGTGGGATGCTGTCTGTACAGAAAATATTCCATAACACAAGTTCATCTTTTGGTTATTACTACATTTGTTCTATTGAAATATTTATATTTTCAGGAAGGCCTGCACACAAGTCAAACACAGACTGGTCACCCACGCTGAAGTTGACAGACACACTTACTCTGATCTTACTCTAATCTTTGTGAATGAGTAAAAATTTTAGGAGCAACTGTATTTATTTTTTCTACTTTGAGTAGCAAACTTGGTCTTATTTTAGACTTTGTGATGCAAACATGACAGTTTCTTCTTTTTTTTTAAGGAACAGACGAGTGAAAGGCCAAGTTCCATCGTCTTGGATTCCAGAGGGGTTGGCTGCTTGCTCCAGTCGTCCAGTGGTCGTCCAGTGGTCGTCCAGTGGTCCCACATGATTAGGAATCTGTTCCAGTTTGTTTAAAATCAGAAACTGCCCATCATTTCTTGTTGAAGAGTGTATTTGACCTGGTATTTATTCTGCAGCCAATCATTTTCATTAAAAGACATCAAATCACCCACAGTTCTCATATTGTATTCAGTTTCAACTGTTTTTAGTTTATAATTATAGCTTTTATTCTGAACTTTATCAATCTCCTCCCGGAGGAGGAACCATACAGCAACATGCATGTTTCTAAGTTTTGTACTTGTCAATAAAAAACTAAACTGTTAAGTTGCCAAAAAAACAATCACATCTAGTTTTTTTATTTGCAGTAGAACTTCTCATTAGACATTAAACAACGTATCTTATTGAAATAAAGAAGGTGAAACACAGCAACACCAAATGTACTTCAAACGCAGATTTATTTATAGAAATTATATTTTCACTCATTTGTTGCTGTGGTACATAACTGCACACAAACTTCTGGACCAACTGGAGCGTCATCCATCCCTGGAACTCACCTTATGCAGAAATATAACAGAAAGGAGGAATGTAAAAGTACAGTATACAAACATTAGGGTTCATTTATGAACACACACAAACACACACACACCTAGATTATATATATAACTAAACACACACACACATAGATTATATATTATATATATAAATAAACACACACAAACACACCTAGATTATATATAAAAGAAACCCGCGCACACACACACACACCTATAATATATATAAATAAACACAACACACACCTATATTATATATATATAAATAAACACAACACACACCTATATTATATATATATAAATAAATATACACACACAGCATACATATATAGGTGCGTGTGTTTATTTGCCAGTTATGCACGAAAATATTAGTATCATTTAATCACTGACTACATAAAATCATAACACTAAAAGCTGTCTCTTAAATCATACCTGGTGTTCTCGATCCTCTGGAGGATACAGAGTCTTTTTTCAGGTGGTTTCTCGTAGCCCAGCCACAAAGAAGGATGCAGGTTTTTGTTTTCGGAGCATGTTCAACACACACTAGTTGCAGCCACAAATTCAGCTTCGTCTGATTATTCGTACAGCCACGAACAGCGCAACAGGTACCCGAGCTCCGCAAGGACATCTTCGTGACAATTTTAGCTCGACACAACAGAAAACAGAACTTTAACAGAACTTCAACGACGCGCGCAGATTAGCAAGCAAACAACGAGGAGCCAATGCAGAAATTCTACTTCCGGGGTCAAACGGAAGTAAGACACATTATCGCTTCTACAGTGACACCCCCAAGAATAAGGTGGATAGGCATGCAGGTGAATGACTCACTGGTCACCTGGATTGGAGACTACCTCACAGGTCGACCACAGTGTGTGAGGCTGCAGCAGAACACCACTTCGGACACCATATTGAGCAGCACAGGGGCTCCTCAGGGGATGTTCCTCTCGCCGTTTCTGTTCACCCTCTACACCTCAGACTTCTGGTACAACTCACAATCCTGCCATCTGCAGACGTTCTCAGATGACTCTGCCATTATGGGCTGCATCACTGGTGACCAGGAAGCTGAATACAGAGGTGTGGTGGACAGAACCACCTGCAACTCAACGTTGGAAAAACTAAAGAGCAGCAGGTGGACTACAGGAAGAAAATCCCCCCCCCCCCACACACACACACACACAACCCTATCAACATCAAGGGTACTAAGGTGAACACTGTGGATCGATACAAGTACCTGGGGGTCCACCTAGACAAAAAACTGGACTGGACAGCTAACACCAACATCTCTACAAGAAAGGGCAGAGTTGCCTTTTTCTTCTGAGGAGACTCAGGTCCTTTAATGTTTGCAGGACCACGCAACAGATGTTTTACCACTCGGTGGTCTCCAGCACCTTCTTCTACGCTGTGGTGTGCTGGGTGCAGCAGGGTGAAGAAAGCTGATGACAACAGACTCAGAAAGCTCATCAAGAGAGCTGGTTCAGTTCTGGGAGTGGACCTGCAGTCTCTGACAGAGGAGTCTGAGCTGAGGATGCTGAGGAACCTGCTCCAGATCCTGAAAAACACGTCTCACCACCTGCATGACACACTGGACTCTTACCGCAGCACCTTCAGTCGTAGACCGAGGTGCTCCACAGAAAACAGGAAGTCCTTCCTCCCTGTGGCTATCAAACTTTTAAACTCCTCCCCCTTTTTACACACAGGACAATAAAATTAATCCTGCACTACAAGAAACACTAATGTTTCTGTCTGCACCTGACCGACTGTATTTTGGACTTTAGTTGTTGGTATTTTTATATTCTCCGTTTTTTATTTTTTATATCTTGTATGGTTCCTTGTGTATGTTCCTTTGTACTGAAACTCTGGCACAACAATTTCCTGTGGGATCGATAAAGTTCTATTTTATCTTATGTTATCTTCTACATGTGTAATTTTTATTCAGATGACAACTATGCAACCATTCAAACGAATGTCATTCCACTTCGTTTGTTTGTTTGTTTATTCATTCATTAATTTAATTTCAATTAAAACAAGACATATTCAAAACAAATAAAATAAAAATACCCATAACATGAAAGGCAGCAGAAGAAGAATGAATTTTTATCATTTCTGCCCCTTCTTAACAATATATCAATTCAAAACAATCAATTCAAACAATACATAATTAACAAACCACAAAACTTTGTCGTAACAGTTTATGTGTTATACAGAGTTTAGTTCATATACAGACTTTGCAAACAGTTTTGAAATCCCCAGTCATTAGACAACCAATCTCTCATTTATTCTTCAGCCGTCTTAAACTCTGACAGAAGTTTGTAGCTTAAAGCTTTTCAAATTTAAGTCTAAATTGGTATGGTAACTATAGTTTGAATCACAACTGTTTTCACATTAAACTGAATGTAATCTTGCCTACAGTTGGGAGTGGTGGCGCAGAGGTTAAGAAGTTGAGCTTGTCATCGGAAGATCGCCGGTTCAAGCCCCGGTACCAACAACATTCAGCTGCCTGTATCATTACACGGACCCCCTCAATAATAATAATAATAATAATAATAAACTTTATTTGTATAGCACCTTCCTACAATGCCTTGCATTGACCAAGGTGCTTGACAGGATAAAAAGATGAATAAACTGGAATAGTAAATCAGTGAAAATAGAATAGGAAACAACAGCAGTAAAAGAAGGCAATGGAAATAAAAAATGCTACATACTAAAATAACACAAGTAATAAAAGTTACCGGTACACACTGAAAGCTTTTTTGAACAAGTGGAAATAAAAGGCAATGGAAATAAAAAATGCTACATATTAAAATACCAAAAGTAATAAAAGTTACACACTGAAAGCTTTTTTGAACAAGTGGGTCTTCAGTCTGGTTTTGAACAGAGTCAGATCAGAGGTGGCACGCAGCTCAAGGGGGAGACTGTTCCAGGCTTTTGGGCCGGCAACAGAAAATGACCGGTCTCCCCATTGTTTGTACCTTGAGCGAGGCACCTCCAGCAGGTCAATCCATCACATCACACTTGTTTTACAACAGCTTCATTGGCTTCCCATCCCATATCGCATCAATTACAAAATACTCCTCCTTACATTCAAAGCTGTCCACAACCTCGCTCCTCCATACCTTTCAGACATTGTTCACATTGCTACACCTGCTCGTACCCTCAGATCCTCTTCTTCTATTCAGCTCATTGTTCCCAGAGCCATATATATACAGTAGAGAGTTCCGACACGCTTTGATCTCGCCGACAGGCGGTCAATCGTTCCAAACTACGGCTATGGAAACCTTGTGGAGCTGCGCCCTCTGGCGGCGACGGAGCGCTACTGCAGGCAGCTTCAGACTGTAACCAGAGCCATGGAACAAATCGCCCCCTCCATGACCCACGTGACTTCCGCATTCCATTCTTACAATGGAACTCTATGGAAGTGTCGCAACTCTCACTTTATATGGCTCTGATTGTTCCCATTGCCCGTCTTGTTATTATGGGGAGCAGAGCATTCAGCTGCTCTGCTCCCCAGCTCTGGAACTCACTCCCACCTGATATTCGCAACACAGACTCACTCATTGCCACATTTCAAAGTCAAACTCAAAACTCACCTGTTTAAAGTAGCCTATGCACTATGATAACAACTGCATTGTCTTATTTTAATTCATTTTACTTGTTTTTACTGTGTTTATAATATTGTGTCTGTTTTTATGATTGTCGATGTAAGGTGACCTTGAGTGCCAAGAAAGACGCCTACAAATAAAATGCATTATTATTATTATTAACATCAAAAATGTGGATGGGATAAGTGAAGCAGTCACACCTGTCTCCACCCTCATCTGCCCCACTCTGGGCCCTTGAGCAAGGCCCTTAACCCACACCATCTGCTCCCCCGGGATTCCTAGATATCAGCTCTCTGCTCCACACAGAGGGCTGTGGTAGCTCGGTGGTCTGTGGTTGTGTCAGGAAGGGCATCCGGCGTAAAAACAATTGCCAAATCTTCGTGCGACTATCTCACTGTGGTGACCCCTGAAGAAGGGAGAAGCCGAAAGAAGAAGAAGAAAAAAAAGTAGTCTTGTCTACAGTTGGTTTTTGAGTCAGACTTTTGTTTTTTTGTTTGTTACATTGGGCCAAGTGATCATTTTTAACGTAAGGCCAGGGAAACTTTTAAGCAACGTATTTACCAAAGATGGACTTTACCAACAAATGACAGAATCCAGTTAATGCACTTCCATTGTTGTAAAGCAGTGTAGTGTGCGTCACATACCAACAGGCCTCCGCTGGCATGGCATGCATCTAAACTGTCTGCCGTTGCATCATTTTTTACAGAGGCTCCCTGACATGTCATGACGATAATGTGCACATCTGTGCAGACTGTCTGCGAGGAGCAATTCAAACCAGAACATGTCCTGCTGCGTTTCTCCCGCCATCGGACTGAAACACAACGGCAGCTGACACAATGAGACAGCTAAGGGCCTAATTATTACCCCTATCATTTGCGTAATTACAATGTTTTTCTGAGGCAGTATAGAAATTGTAAATTGTAGTGGACTCGCTGTCTCCTCTTGGTGGAAGTCAGACTTAAATGAAGAGAGTCTGCGTTACTAGCCATGCAGCCAGGCTCACAGGCTGCACACTCAATAGGACTTAAAGAGCCAACTGTGTGGAGAAAGAAGAGTTTTTGCTTCTCAAATCATATGGAATTACAGTGCTGGTGGTTGCGTGTGTGGGGGAGCCAGTGGCAGGCACAAAAGCCCACAGGAAGCAGCTATTTCTGTGTGTTTTATTAACCCAACCAAGCAATTTAATTCTTTTGTTCGGGGGAGTTCTACTTCATTGATTAACAAAAGCGGGGATATAATTTTTTTTTTCAGCCCCTTTTGAAAAGCCTGAAATGTCAAGCCTTTTAAAAGGAGATTATTCTGCCTGTGTGCGATGAATAGAGCCCAGAGTAACCTTTTGTCTACAATTAAATATTCCAGCATAAATATAAAAGGAAATCAGAGATGGGGAAGATTGAGTCAGGAGAGATCGGAGAGGTAGATCCTCTGCCCGATAGTGGCAACAGCCCGGCTCTAATTAGATATGCCAGGCGGGCGGCGAGCAGTCACTCTCCACAGCACGCCGAGAGAGGAGGCAGCCTGAGAGAGGACGACACAGGGAACCTATCTGCTCATCTTCTGTCCAGCGCCTTCCTCTGGGCATCCACAAGGTATTTCAGGAGACTTCGTTTTGTTTTGTTTTCCACCTTCCATCGTTGTTTGTTTTCCCCGGCATCGAGAGGAAGCGTCGAAAAGGCAATGCCTTCTGGGAACTGAATAAGCAGATGGAGCTGCTGAATAATAATCGTTAAAAAAAAAAAAAAGTTGTGAGATTGTTTGTGACTCTGAGGATTGATTCGGAATGACAATAAGACGCTTTAGGGACGTTATTTCCATGCAAGAGGCAGTCTGAGGCTGCATGGAGGAGATGAAGAAAGCTTATATTAAGTTTTTATCCTTGCAGGGCTGCTTTTTGCTTTTTTAGTAATCACAGTTAGACTTGGTAGTTGGTAATATTCTCTTAATGGGCGGAAATATATACGAGGACCTGAGGTTTGATGGAGTGTATGGTTTATGTGTGAACATTTATCTGATGTTAAAGTTCGGATTGAAGGTCATCTACAATGTGTTTAGGATTTCTATTTTAATCATTAAAAAAAAAAAGTATTTTTGACGAGTCTGCAGGTTTGGTGTGTGCATGGTCAGAAGAAGTTTGAGTCTGTTGTCAACCTCGTGTGCGGATCATTTTTCTGACCAATCATTTTCTGGAGCGGCTCCATGAGAATGACTCCTCTCTGCCAGGAGGCGTGGTGTTCCTCAGGGCTCTCTGACATGATCAGAGACTTTCTGTCAAGCACGCAGAGATAATTTGCTCTCACTAACCGTTGTTTGTTTCTATGAATAAGCTTGCTTATTATTTGATATGTCATTGCAGCCGTGTCTGCTAAATTGTCTTTCTTTATCATCATTTCAGTCTAATTTGTGTTACTGACGTTGTTGTGAATAAGTTGCTGTGATCCAAGTGGTTTTACTTCAGTGGGAGAAGTTAAGAGAAAAGAAAAAGTTTATTGTCAGTTTTATTCACTGAAGATCTGGTGACATCTTTTTATCTGCATCAACAATAATAGCATAAAAAAACTGTTAGACATTCTTCCTCCATCAGGTGCATTTACTTTATTGGAAAACAAGAGGAAGTTTATGTGTATCAATATCAGTGTGTCCATCGACTGCTCTGCATTTCATGTTTAAATTGAGGGTTCCACTTTACAATAAGGCTCCCATTATAGATGGCTAATAGTTTATAGATACATTATGAATTCATCTATAGGCACTTTATAAATCGCTAATAACTGCTTATTATGCATTAATTAAGAGTGACAGAGAGAAAACTGACCAGTTTCGTGCCAAATAGTGAGCCAAATCTGCCACATATATATTTCATCTAGAGTTGTTAGATTAAACATTTCATACCAAGTTATTATCTTGTAAGCACAATAAGCATTTGTAAACCTACTTTATTTGTGATGTAATATTGTACTTTATCACTGCATTACAGTATAAGTATCTACAACTATAGACACTTATAATGCAGTGATAAAGTACAATATTATGTGCTTAAAATTAGGTTTACAAATGCTTATTGTGTTTAAAAGGAAGTAACTTGGTCCAAAATGTTTAATATAACAACTCTAGATGAAATATATACCGGTACGTGGAAGATTTGGCTCATTATTTGGCAAGAAAATGGTCAGTTGTGTCTCTTTCTTGCCCTTAATTAATGCATAATAAGCAGTTGCTAATGATTTATAAAGTGTTTATATAGGAATTCACAATGTATCTATAAACTATTAGCCATCTATAATGGGAGCCTTATTGTACAGTGGTACCAAATACTGTATGACCATACCATACCAATTTATTTATAGAGCACTTAAAACAGCAACGAGGCCAACCAAAGTGCTGTACAATAGAAACAAACAAGCACAGCAGACAGGAAAACATAAAATAAAAATATAGATACAAATAGCAACAGAAACTAACTAAAATGGCCAACACTGTATATGTAGCAGTGTGATGTTGTTACACTAGATTGTCAAGTGAAAAGCTATTCCAGTAAGAAATTATGAGTATCGGCAGCTTTTATTTTGGAGGGACGACGGATCCATTTCGGAACGGCGGGTGACTTCCTGTTTCAAAATTATTATTTTTGTTTGAACTGAATGTGCTGTGAATGAAACTGGGAATTATTATTGCTACTGTTGAACATTTCAAGTTCTTTGATTGTTGTTTTAAGTGTCAGTTGGGGTTAAGAACGAGAAAAATTATAAATAAAATCCTTTCTGCACAGAAACTCGTGGAAGAAGGTACTGAAATTCTGTTTTCTGTGTTCAATAAGTGTATTTTAAGCCTAATAAGTGATAATTTTACTATTGCTCTTGTAAAATAATGTGCTTTGGGGCACTTAAATGTTGTTTAATAGTGTTGGAACCGTGTAAATAGTTAGCTAATAAATGTCACATGAAGCACTGCTAAGCCACGTGCTGAAAACAGTACTTGTTCATGATTAAACAGGCGCTGTGGAACACTGTGATGAGAAAAAGCCTGTTTTGATGACTGTTTTCTGCTGGTTGAATGCAGGAGCAATAAAAGAGCCTTCAAAGCAGCTGTCGTCTGGTTGTTATTCCACACAAGACACAACACAGAATCAACTACGCTACTTATAGTACAGAGAGGATCAAAACAAATCACACCGTGTTAAAGGCAAGAGAATAGAAGTGGGTTTTCAAGCTAGACTTAAAGACTGTGAGTGAGGGAGCCTGCCTGACACTCAGTGGCAACTCATTCCACAGTCTTGGACCTGCAACAGAGAAAGCTCTGTCACCTCTGAGCTTACAACGAGT
Source organism: Garcialebias charrua (assembly GCA_038048925.1). NCBI lineage: Eukaryota > Metazoa > Chordata > Actinopteri > Cyprinodontiformes > Rivulidae > Garcialebias > Garcialebias charrua. The sequence continues at coordinate 23,232 of JBBPBX010027897.1, forward strand.
TTCTGGTATTGAAAGAAGCATCTGGTCTGCTGACCTCAGAGAGCTCGGTGGGCCATATGGCTGTAGAAGGTCAGTGAGATAGGGTGGAGCAGAACTGTTCAGAGATTTAAAAACATACATGAGTATTTTAAACTGGATCCGAAGGTGAATGGGTAGCCAGTGCAGGGAGGCCAAAACTGGTGTGATGTGCTCTCTATGGCCTGTACCAGTTAAGAATCGGGCTGCAGCATTCTGGACCAGCTGTAGCCGTGCAATGGAGGACTGACTGATTCAGAACAGAAGTGAATTGCAGTAATCGAGCCTCGATGTTATGAAAGCATGGATCACTGTCTCCAGGTTATTTTTGGATAGTATGGGCTTCAGCTTAGACAGCCGCCTCAGCTGAAAAAAGCAGGATTTAACAATCATGTTTACGTGACTGTTAAGTTTCAGGGAAGGGTCCATTATCACCCCCAGTTGACCCTTTGTTTCTCTAGTGGGGCTAGAGAGAGAAGGTCAATGTCGTGGTTCGTGAATGAGCCATTGGGATGGAACAACATGACTTCAGACTTCTTCTTGTTGAAACTTAAGAAGTTTGAGGCCATCCAATCATGGATGTCGACCAGGCAGTCAAGAAGGGGTTGAATAGAGTGTGAGCCTCTGTGCCTCAGGGGGAAGTAAATTTGACAATCATCGGCGTAGAAATGAAAGGCTATTTTGTGTTTGCGGAAAATAGCACCTCGTGGCAGCAGGTATAATGAAAAGAGAAGGGGACCGAGGATGGACCCCTGCGGTACCCCCCACTGAAGCGCTGTAGATGCTGAACAGAAATTGTTGATATTGACACAAAAGGTTCTGTCTGAGAGGTAGGACTCAAACCATTTAAGGGCAGACCCTGTGATGCCCACCCACTGCTCCAGCCTAGAAATGAAGAAGTTGTAGTTGATGGTGTCAAAAGCAGATGTAAGGTCCAATAAGACAAGCAGCACAGAATCACTTGCGTCTGTATTGTATGCATACGTTAGTGTTTTCAGCTCAAGGGAACAATCTGTTCATTTTTAGTTTGTTTGTGCAGAATCCAACTGTTCTGAACTTGTATCATGATGGTATGTGGGTCAGTTTGTTTATGGTCAAGGTATGTTTTATCTTTGATGATGGTCCTAGCCTTCATGATGAATTCAATGAGCATAATAGAAATAAAGTCTTGGCCTCAACCGCTGCTATTTCCACATTAGGCAAATAACTCCTTGTTATTATTTTAAACACATTTCTAACAAGTTTAGAAGCTACCTTTTCACTCCAACAATGTTCAGTCAGGTCTTTTTTGTTTTTATCTGAGATGTTTCGTCCTTCATCCAAATAATTTTCCTCAATCCAAGAAGCCTCATAACAAAACTGATTCCCACAAACCGTATACTCCATAGTGGGATAAAACAGTTTGCTGGTGCTAAGATGGCCTCTGGGGCCTGCCCTCTCCTCCGGGCCCGCACACTCCTTTTGGGCCCACCCTCAACCTGGTCAACTCCTCTGAGACAGTCATGCCAAAGTGGTTCAAAACACCAAAGTCCATGCTCAATAAGCCAGGTATAAAATCCAACGATGTTCAGTCAGGTCATCTGGACGTTTTTTTTTTTTGCTGAGACGTTTTGTCCTTCATCCAAAGGACTTCCTCAATCCGTCAAAGGACTTTCTGATTGAGAAAATCCTTTGGATGAAGGATGAAATGTCTCAGCAAAAAAAAAGAAAAGAAATAAAGAAAAGAAAGCGTCCAGATGACCTGACGGAACATTGTTGGATTTTATACCTGGATAATTGAACATGAACTTCTTTTCACTCATTCATGCACTTTTTTTTTTCATTTGCTGAATAGTTTCAGATTTATCCTGCATAATTTTGTCTCTTTTACGCCCTGGTGAATTTGCTTGTGTGTTCTGGAACCTACCTGAAGGATCCTCTGTTGGTTTAGTTCAACTTCTAATAGAACGATACTGTAGCTTTGCAATGCCGTCAACACTTTTTGATACAAATTTAGAGCTTGATTAGTAACAGAGAATGTTTCAAATGCAGACAATTTCCACAGCTTGTAAGATCATCACTGGGCTTTTCTGAAACAATCTTTTTGCTTGAGCTGATGAGTCTCAGATTCACATTTAAGATGCCATCTTTGTTTATTACGTTTTCATCTTTATCAGAGAACAAACCCTCACATTTAACCTTTCAGCATATTGTCAGAATCAGAACAAGCTTTATTATCCAAAAAAGCTAAGTCTGGTCCTCTGGACATTCAA
>JBBPBX010027897.1:25541-36964 GCA_038048925.1 Garcialebias charrua
AACGTTTCGTCTTTTGTCCGAAAGACTTCCTCAGTCTGAGAGCTTTATTATCATTGTACCGAGATACAGTGAGATTATGTTAATACAGTCCAAAAGATGGGTGGAGTGCACGTTCTCTTATCCTTTATCAGAATACTTTTTTAGATAGAAAAAGGTAAAAGGTCATAAAGATGGATAGTGGTTTACAAAAAATATATATCTTCACATCTTGTCCTATCAGGACACGATTTGCAACATAAAAAAAACTACAGCAGCACATTTATAAACACATTACATATGCATTTGACATCAATACGGTGAGATTTGTCCATGAAGCACTTCCAGATAGGCCATAGTCCTGATAAGATGTTGGTCAGCCGGCAGTTCTGATAAACTTGCACATAAGTTCTCGGTGAGTGGGGGGTGGGGTTGCGATAGATAATTTACCCATGTGATAATCGGCCTGTTTTCGAGGCCAAACGGGGTAGTCAGATTCAGATAAGATGGGCAGCACGGTGGCACAACTGGTAGAGCTGCTGCCTCTCAGTGAGAAGGTTGCCGGTTCAAATCCCGGTCCAGGGCCTTTCTGGGTGGAGTTTGCATGTTCTCCCCGTGCATGCGTGGGTTTCCTCCGGGTACTCCGGTTTCCTCCCACAGACCAAAAAACATGCATGTTAGGCTGATTGGTGACTCTAAATTGACCCTAGGTGTGAGTGTGAAGGGCGAGATACACTCGAGCGTCCTCACGATACGCCAATACGCAGCGTACGTACGCCCCGTACGCAGCGTAGCCCCTCAGGGCAAGTACGCGCAAAAGTATTTTTTTACTACGCATACGCGATTCGCATACGCGATGCGCGGTGTCTGACCTAAACTTCCCCGGCGCCGGACTGTTTTGTATGTTACACAAATGAAATAAATTCCTCTTTTTTATCGCTGATCGGGCCTTTTCTTTTGTTTTTTTGCCTAAAGTCAAGTAACCGCTTCTTCCTCCGTTCACTCGATGAATGAAATGAATGAATTCAGGTCCTACCTGGGTGCGCGATGTTTTATATATTCCCTGGTGGGCTGTGGGCTGCAGGAAAAGCACTCCGTGCTCAGCTGCTCATATTACAACAAGGAGAACGCGAGCGTTTGGAGCGAAAAACTAGCGGAAGTGACGATCGGAAGTGACGGTACGGAGGAAATGACGTTAGAATTTGGAGCGAAAACACGAGAATCTACGCGAGAACGAAAGCCGAGTGTAGCAGCGGCTCCGTATACGCGCGTATACGCACGTATACGCGCGTATACGGAGTCTGCTTCAGTGTATCTCGGGCTTAAGAGTGGATGGTTGTTTGGTGTGAGTGAGACAGGTCCCTCTTGTAAATGAGTCCCCGTGACTCAACGAGGCTAGCCTGTATAAATAAAGGTTGAATGAATGAATGAATGAATAAGCCACAATGGTGGATTTTCTTCAGGCAGAGTGTTTGTTTCTTGTCAGCCTTGAGTCCTGCTTGGACTTTCCAGATTCAAAATGGCCAGATTTGTGGGCATTCCACTGATCCATGCTATGAGCCAGGTCATCTCCAACATGCTGGCGAATCCTAGAAGCCGCAGGTGGCCTGCGATTCTCACAAATTGCTTACGGTTTAGCTCATAAACCAGCTGATTTTGAGTGCTCGTAGTACAAACCAAACCTTCACATAGACCTGGCAGTTTTGTCATGGCTGAAACTGCTGCCGATGTCTTCTTCAAAAGCTGATAACATAAGAACTCGCCGATGCCAAAAAGCAGAAACTAGGGCTGAACGATTTTGGAAAATAATCTAATTGCAATTTTTTTTTTATAAATTGCAATTGCGATTTAAAACACGATTATTTAAAAAATATATCTTCTCAAGTATTTTTCAACAAACAGAAGCAATACATTACCGGTAATCTTTTTTTTTTATAATAAACAATGTCAGATTTATTTAAAGCAGAGATTACAATAACACAAACAAATCTATGCCTTTTCTTTTCACCATTTCTATTTTTTCTTGTTTTATAAACATAATAGTAAACATGTTAAGTGAACTTCCTAACTAAAAAAATGCGTCCACCTTGAGCGAGAACAAGTGTAGAAGATGATGACAAAAGATGCTTTAAAGGTGGTGTGACATGATTTTAAAACATAGACATTTTAGATAGAGGAGCTACTCAGCTTTGATTGTTTGTACACAGATGCTTCAAATAATTAATATATTAAAGTATTTTTAAATAAAATAGTTTTAATGACGTAACTCTGCAGTCCGTCGCAGTCAAATGCCGACGCATTGTTATGCCGCAATGGCGAGAACGCACCTTGTAAATAACCAATAGCACTGTCTGAACTTCACATGACAGTTAATAAATAAATATAAAAAATTAGATATAAAAAAAAATACTATTTGAAGTTCAAACAGTTCGGTCAGTGATCCCTGTCGGCTGATACTTTGCTTACCGTATTTTCCGGAATATAGGTAGCGGCTTTTTATCATTTTTGCATGCCCTGCAACCTATATTCAGGTGCGACCTATTTATGGCTTTTTATAAAATAAGCTGATTTGTAATCATTTATTAACAAAAATTAAACTGAGACACACTCTACAATAATGTCAGCTAACAAATATATTTTTTTAGGTGTTTATCCTGCTAAAATTATTCATTTATTAAAGAAAAGTTCAGCTCAGACACATATTTGCTATAATTTTTATCAAACAAATAATTGTTTTTAAGTGTTAATCTTCTTAAAAGCCTTGCTGTGCGCTCCTGTGGCAGACATTTGCAGCAGAGCTAAACACGGTCCACATTTTGATGTAGGTGCGACCTATATTCAGGTGCGACCTATAAATGGATTTTTCCATTTTTTGGCAATAATTGGACAGTGCGACTTATATTCAGGTGCAACCTATATTCCAGAAAATACGGTACTTGAAGTTGAAGCACTGGTTGTTGTCATTTAGCCATGCAACCATCATAAATGTCTTTGTGGTGTTTTTTTTAAGTGTTGATAAAGATTTGTGTCACATGACCAGTCAAATTGCAGACTTCGCGATTAGAAAATCTCATTTAATCATATTGCAATATTATTGCAAATGCAAATAATTATTCAGCCCTAGCAGAAACCCTGCTATCATGAATCCAATTATCGAAACGACTTTGGCATCCTCCTGAGACAGAACTGAAAGACACATCAGCTCCCACACCTCCCACGGGTCCATGACGTATCCTGCAGTGTGAGTCCCAGTGGCACATGAGGGAAAATATTTTGTAGATTGTGTTGAAAGTCCAGCTGACCAGAAGCCATAATAGTGTTTTTTTGTTTGGAAGATGTGTACCAGGAGCTCCGAAACCCACACACAGAGCAAACAAGTAGGAGAAAGAGGAGAACAGGGGGAGGGAGAGGAAAATGCGTCCACCTTGAGCGAGAACAAGTGTAGAAGATGATGACAAAAGATGCTTTAAAGGTGGTGTGACATGATTTTAAAACATAGACATTTTAGATAGAGGAGCTACTCAGCTTTGATTGTTTGTACACAGATGCTTCAAATAATTAATATATTAAAGTATTTTTAAATAAAATAGTTTTAATGACGTAACTCTGCAGTCCGTCGCAGTCAAATGCCGACGCATTTTTATGCCGCAATGGCGAGAACGCACCTTGTAAATAACCAATAGCAGTGAATATATAAACCGAGGAATTAAGCAATTTAAGTGAAGATTTGAGCGATTTGTCTTCAGTTTGGGAAGCCAAAGTTATTTCAAGTGATGAACAACAAACAGCTGGTTCTACTTTTGGTCTGCAGCCGTATTTATTTGAGTCTTACGGTGCGAGGGGGAGTCCGACATTTCAGATGAGCAAGGTTACGAGGGTGAAGGGCTGGAACCCGATCGTAGTCGTCTACAGAGCTGGCGATGTTAGAACACCCAAATGTGACACAACGTACCGGCATTTTTCAAGTTATAGAAAATAGGTGATCTTGAAGACAATGACACTGCGTGCTAATAGCAGCCTGCAGACGGAAGTCCTTGTCTCTACGTCATGACGTCGCATGCGTACGTACCCGGATGTCCCGTGACGAAACACGGCGCCAATTTTAAAATCACTTTTTAAACAAAATTTCATTGATTTATCATCTTGCTTGTAAAAACGAACATACTGTAGTTGAATGATACAACATATATATGTTGTGCCACTTTATGCATACTGTAGTTCCAAAATTATGTCACACCTTTAAGGACATTGTTTGCTTCTGTAATCTATGATTTAGTTTATTTTACCATTTTGTTATATCTCTAACCTAACACATACAGAAGAGGATTAAAAAAGAGAAAGGACTTCACTTTGGGTTTTCTTTTCACTGGGATGTCTCTGTCCGCAGTATTAATAAAACATGACATTTACAGCAGGGCACACATGTTCTGTCACAGTTCCAACACAAATACAGAAACCTCGTGTCCCCTCAGGCCCAGCAGCTGCTTTGGGCTTTATCAGAGCGCTGGAGGGCTGATTGGAGGCGGCAGCAGTAATGAGTGCAGGTCAGGAGGTCACAGCCTTGTTATGATAACTAAACTGAAGTCAGATGACTTAATGTTAGTCTGCTCTGACTGCTGATCCGATCTGATAACCGCTTTGTACGTTTCACTGTTTGAATCCACAGCTCTTTTAGTTTATTTTTCTCGACAACACAGATTGCATTTTTTTTTAGATTTATGGTTCAGGTCTTCATTGCTTGAGATGAAGGCTGCGTCACAACGTTAGGAGGTCTGAGTCAGTGCACAGCTGTCCAAAATCAGGAAAGTTGTGTCTGCGTGAAGAAGAAAAGTGAAATGCAGACGTCTGCGTTCACATCATGCATGCAGACATGTGCAGGCAAACTGGAATCTACCGTACACACACACACAGAGCACATGTTCAAATCTGGCATAATGCTGATTCTTACTTTTCCCAAAGAGGAATGCTGGGCTGGCAGAAAGGAAACAAGAATTATTCAATCAGCTCTCCCTCCATATCCAGATTTGACTGCAGCCACACGAAGCTGACCACATAATCCTTTTATCAAAGCCTCCGATGGAGTCCTTGTGTTGGAAATGCCCAGACAGAGAAACAAATTTAAGGTCATTTCTATCTCTAGTTTATTTAATCCTTAAAAAAAAAAAAAACTGCTTTCCTCTTTATTTTTTATTTCATTTTTTTTAAATCTTGGGACAATAATTACTTTAGGTTTGAGGAAGTGGAGCCAGCTGATTATTATGAACGTTCTCTTCCCGCTGAGGGGAATCTCTACCTTCAGCAGTTTAAAAATGCTGTAAACCCTCCAGAAAACAACAATAATAAAATAAAAACAGCATCTCTGGAAATATAGGTTTGTACTTCCCTTTTCAAAGCCCGGTGTGAAGAATAAATATTATTTTGTTAATTTAATGACAGATCTGTCATGTTTTTGCTACTAAACCAGAGGCCTGATGAGATGAGTCGTGCTGGATTCACGTTTGACGAGATTATGCACAAATGTTACAAAGGTTATTGGTTTCTTAAATACAACTGTTAGATTCTTTTTATTCTGTCTTTGAGATCAGTTGTTGTGTAAAGAAGGAACTTTATGATGTAAAAACATTTCAGTGTTGGGATCCTTTTGATTTAGGTCTTTTCAAATCCTTACATTTGATTTGCATGGAAGTCACTTTTATTCCAGTCCATCCATCCATCCATCCATCCATCCATTTTCGTCCGCTTATCCGGGGTCGGGTCGCGGGGGTAGCAGCCTAAGTAGGGAGGCCCAGACTTCCCTCTCCCCAGCCACTTGGAGCAGCTCCTCTGGGGGAATCCCAAGGCGTTCCCAGGCCAGCCGAGAAACATAGTCCCTCCAGCGTGTCCTGGGTCTTCCTCTGGGTCTCCTCCCGGTGGGACATGCCCGGAACACCTCACCAGGGAGGCGTCCAGGAGGCATCCTAACCAGATGCCCGAGCCACCTCAACTGGCTCCTCTCGATGTGGAGAAGCAGCGGCTCTACTCCGAGTCCCTCCCGGATGACTGAGCTTCTCATCCTATCTCGAGTCCAGACACCCTGCGGAGAAAACTCCGCAGGGTGTCTCCGCAGGGTGTCCAGTCTTTTTTTTCTAGGAAACTGCGAAGACCGATGCCTTTATTTTGAAGGACATATTCAGTCATTTAAAAGAGAAAGTTGATGTAAAAGTATCTTGCAGTTGCATTTAAAGCAACACAGGTGGCTAACTGAATAACTTTCATTCATTCATTCAACCTTTTAGAGAGGTCAAAGTCAGCAACTTCAGATATTTTGCCAGGTGTTCCAGGAAACAGGGGTGGAGTAGGAGAAGACTGTTTTGCCTAGTTCAGTCCGCACGGATGGTACACTGCAGGTAATAATGCCCTGAGTGTGCACGCTGTAGCTGCTAGTGCACATATTTGAGACCGGTCTCAAGACCACTTTTTGATGGTCTCGGTCTTGTCTCAGACTCGACCGCATTTGGTCTCGGTCTTGTCTCGGTCTCGGACATTGAAGACTCAGGATTTTATTTCAAGACCAGTCGAGACTGTGGAAAATTTCACTAAATTGCCAGAATATTTTCCAGTTTATTTGTTGACATCTTTGTTTCTATTGGATGCAAAATGTACTGATTCAAATACAGTGTACAAGTGATAACGTGACTCATTGCTGAATACATGTTTCACTCGCTTGCGGTTTTGTAACAACAGAACAAAACAGACAACAGAGCCGGTATGGTCCAATACTGCGTACCACTAAAATATTCTGTGCTGGTATGCAGTACTGTACCTGGAAGAAAGGGGCTGTCTGTTGTAAAGCCTCATTCAGAACCAGTCACGGCTGCACTTTGGGTCAGAACAGATTCTCTAGAAATAATCAGTCTAAAACACAACTTAATCTGTTAATAAATAGCTTTTGTCTCTCATTTCAAATTGTTTCTGAACTGTTCGTGCTCTGATGGAGCCTCAACTCTACCGTGGTGAAGTTAGTTTTACGTTGGACGTTGGACATTCAAGCTCTGTGGCTTCAGCGGTGTGCTCCTCTTGTTCGATCCTAAGCAGGCAGTCTGATTCGGTCAGCTGAGCTCAGTCTGCCCCTCCTCCGAGATGTAATGCTTTGCATAGGGATCATCAACAAATTACTGAACCAAACACTCTTCAGAAACAAAAAATATATATTTTATATCATTTGACCCACTGACACAAAACTAATGTTAAACTACTTTAATAGGTCTGACACACAAGACACCCATCATTTATTTCTCATTTTAAAGCATTTTCTTTGTAGTTATTGAACGAAAACCATGATTTTTGAACAAATAAATCAGGTAAAATTAGAAAATGCTTTAAAATGAGAAATAAATGAGCGTGTCTCATCTGTCAGGTCTAGTAGAGAAGTTTAACATAAGTTTTGTGTCAGTGGGTCACATGACATGAAAATCATTGGGCAAAAACCACTGAATGTCTGATTTCTTTGTGTAGCTTTGATTTTTTTAATAAAAGCTGATACATTCATTCAAAAGCAAACAAAGTTTCAGTAACTATTAAAAAAAAACTTCATCCATCCATCCTCCATCCATTTTCTTCCGCTTATCCGGGGTCGGGTCGCGGGGGTAGCAGCCTAAGTAGGGAGGCCCAGACTTCCCTCTCCCCAGCCACTTGGAGCAGCTCCTCTGGGGGAATCCCAAGGCGTTCCCAGGCCAGCCGAGAAACATAGTCCCTCCAGCGTGTCCTGGGTCTTCCTCTGGGTCTCCTCCCGGTGGGACATGCCCGGAACACCTCACCAGGGAGGCGTCCAGGAGGCATCCTAACCAGATGCCCGAGCCACCTCAACTGGCTCCTCTCGATGTGGAGAAGCAGCGGCTCTACTCCGAGTCCCTCCCGGATGACCGAGCTTCTCACCCTATCTCTAAGGGAGAGTCCAGCCACCCTGCGGAGAAAACTCATTTCAGCCGCTTGTATCCGAGATCTTGTTCTTTCGGTCATAACCCAGAGCTCATGACCATAGATGAGGGTGGGAACGTAGATCGATCGGTAAATTGAGAGCTTTGCCTTTTGACTCAGCTCTCTCTTCACCACGACAGACCGGTACAGCGCCCGCTTCACTGCGGACGCTGCACCTATCCGCCTATCGATCTCACGCTCCAGTTTTCCCTCATTTGTGAACAAGATCCCGAGATACTTAAACTCCTCCACTTGGGTAAGGACCTCCTCCCCGACCCGGGGAAAAAAAAACTTAAAAAAATAAATAAAAGTTACATGTTTTTTACACATTTGTTAAAACTGTCACTATGTCATGACACAGATCATCCGTGAAAAGAATTAGCTCCAAGACTTGAGGTCTTGGTCTCGGACCCTAAAAGTCTTGGTCTTGTCTTGGTCTTGACTACAACACTGGTAGCTGCTGCTGCACTGACGAAGTGACATGTAGGAGGAGATACAGTATATGAAGGCAACAGACCAAGAAGTGATACTGCTAAATGATTTTAATAAACCAAAATACAGCAAATATTGCTTTAATCTCATTAAAACCTGAAAAAAAGCTTTGGTTTGCTGAGCAAGTTTCACAAAAACAACCTCAAACTTCATCTCTTTTTTCCAAAAACATAAAGATGGTTAAGAAAAAGCACCATGTTCAAGATTTTAAAACAAAAGTTCACAATCACTGAGAGACATCAGGTAAATGTTTATGTCAGCAGAATCTAAACTTGTGGGATGTCATGGAAATGATGCACAACTGAACCACTTACAAATGGTTCATTGCTTTTAGGATGTGTGATTCTCTGATCTGCAACGCAGCTGCAGCAGATTTTTGGTTTGTGATACTTTTAGTTTCAGTTAAGTGACATTACCATTTGGGGCGGCTTTGGCGTAGTGGTAATGGCAGTCGTCCCCCGATCGGAAGGTTGGCGGTTCGGATCCCGGTTCCCCACACCATGTGTTGTTGTGTCCTTGGGCAAGACACTTAACCCAGAGTTGCTCCCGGTAGGACTGGAAAGCACCTTGCATGGTAGTCTGCCGCTACCGGTGTATGAATGTGTGTAGCATTCATTGTGTGTAGCGCTTTGAGATTTTCACTAATGAAAAGCGCGTTATAAATTGAATTCATTATTATTATTATTACCAATGTCAACACCGTGTTGATGCAAATCTGACAACAGCTCTCCTTAAATATAATAAACTAAATAAACTTGAACTAAATTGACATCAGTGTTAACATGAGTTTAAAAAAAAAACCTCCTTCAGCCAAAATTGACCCCATAGCTCCCCTGTATAACTTTTATTCAGTAAAAATCTTCTATTGTCATGAGAGTAACACAACAGGAAGAGTCAAAAGTGTTGTAATAATTATTTTTAAACCACAATAATGTAGTTTTACTGTCCAAACACAATGAAAAACCAAGGTAACCAAGAAAGCCGAATCAATTACCGCAGCGGTTTTATTAATTTTATATTATTTTTGCTTTTAGAAAAACGGTTGTGAAAATCCCAAATGAGCTGTACATGAAAAAATAAACTTCTGAAATGGACAATACAGTATTTCATTTCAATTTTTAGGGACAGTAGTTTGAAAGACATTTTAAATGTATATAAAATACGTTTAGACTGGAACACTTATTGGCTAATCAAAGTGCAGATGATTAAATTAATAACTTTGACAGGTTTATTTATAATACAGTGATGCTTTTAACCAGAGAGATAATAATCATTCAAACATTAAACAAGGTTATTATCAAGTCATCTGGATGGATGACTTGATTTTACCCATTTGTATCACTGATCTTACAAACCTTTATTATTATTATTATTAATTATCAACACTAGAAATCCCAGGATATTTAAATCAGTACAATCTTTACCAGAGCCCAGCCAAATGGCTCTTTTTTTTTTTTAGGAATTTGTAATCCTTGAGTAAGCATGCCTGGAGACTTTTTCCTTCTGTAAATGTGAAGGCTTTTGTAGTAGGAGAATGCATTTGGGGGGGATATGCTGGGGGACTTGTGTCTATTGTTTGCGAATGAATGGCAAACATTCCAATCTAATTGGCTTGGCTGATGGCTCTTGTAACAGATTCACATGTTGAAAATGTTTTGCAGAGACAGGTTGTGTTCTGACATACTGTAAGTGATTTTATACTTACATATACATATATATATATATATATATATATATATATATATATATATATATATATATATATATATATATATATATATATACATATATATATATATATATATATATATATATATATATATATATATATATATATATATACAGTATCCCTCGACTTATGGTGGCCTCGACTTACGGCGTTTCGGCTATACGAACGTGTGTAGAAATGGAACTCGTTCGTAAGTCGGGGATCACCTCTACAATCCCGCCTTCAGATAAAAGTGACCAATACAGGTAGTCCTCGACTTACGGCGTTTCGGCTATACGAATGGGTGTAGAAATGGAACTCGTTCGTAAGTCGGGGATCACCTGTACAATCCCGCCTTCAGATAAAAGTGACCAATACAATCACATATATATATATATATATATATATATATATATATATATATACATATATATATATATATATATATATATATATATATATATATATATATATGGTAAATGGTAAATGGAGCTTATTTATATAGCGCTTTCCAGCCCCCTGTGAGGGACCCCAAAGCGCTTTACAATACCAACCATCCACCCATTCATACACACATTCATACACCGGTAGCGGTGACTGCCATGCAAGGCGCCTTCCAGTCCTACCGGGAGCAACTCGGGGTTAAGTGTCTTGCCCAGGGACACAACGACACATGGTGTGAGTAACCGGGATTCGAACCTCCAGCCTTCCGATCGAGGGATGACTGCCATTACCACCACACCACGGCCGCCCATAATATATATATTATATACATATATACATATATATATATATATATATATATATATATATATATATATATATATATATATATATATATATATATATATATATTATATATATATATATATATATATATATATATATATATATATATATATATATATATGGTAAATGGTAAATGGAGCTTATTTATATAGCGCTTTCCAGCCCCCTGTGAGGGACCCCAAAGCGCTTTACAATACCAACCATCCACCCATTCATACACACATTCATACACCGGTAGCGGTGACTGCCATGCAAGGCGCCTTCCAGTCCTATCGGGAGCAACTCGGGGTTAAGTGTCTTGCCCAGGGACACAACGACACATGGTGTGAGTAACCGGGATTCGAACCTCCAGCCTTCCGATCGGGGGATGACTGCCATTACCACCACACCACGGCCGCCCATAATATATATATTATATTTATATATATATATATATATATATATATATATATATATATATATATACTATATATATATATATATATATATATATATATATATA
>JBBPBX010027898.1:0-11186 GCA_038048925.1 Garcialebias charrua
GCAACATTTTTATTTTTTTGCAGAGAAGTTAAGATGACAAACAATGCATTTCATTGAGGACGACAAATACAACGTTACTAACGCTGATATATTTTACCTCTATGTTAGATTTAGTTCTGGATAAGGTTTTACAAGGCCAATCGTCTATGCTAGGTTATCTAAACGTTAGGTTACTAACTTGAGAGACACGTAGCTAATGACAAGTGGGTTAGAGAATTGAAGAGAATTTATTATTGATTTGTTTTACAGATCAGTATAAATCAACTTACCATGCTCTGGTCAGCAAAAGTATGGACCTTACCACAGGGGCCGTGTTTCATTGGCTAATGCCCATTTCACGTCACAGCGCAGCTACCACATGCGTGACCGTCTCACAAACGAAAGCTACAGTAGTAATAAACACATGCTAATTTACATTGTGAGCTAGCATACGGGCAGAAAGGTTTTGCGTCAGGGCTGGAAAAATGGTCCTCCACTGTCAGTGGGGTATCTGTACAGGAGATGTCAGGTACCCTGACCGTATTTGTGGAAGGAAAATTCACAGTTTTCCTAAATGTGAAATTGAATGCCTTGCTTAGATCAAAGCTTGTGCACGACCACATTTACCGATACCGATACAACTTCTACACCTTGAAGCCTGTCTGTTACACAGTCTTACGTTAGCTGAAGAGATCAATATGCAATGTGTACCGTATCTAACATACATTAAAGATTTCATTCTACCTGAAGAGGCTTTTCACTAAACTGTAATCGTGTTAGCCACGCTAGCACCGAGTACAGTGCATCAGGTCTAAGCACACACAAACATTTGCCAACAACAGAAATCACTGATGTCAAAAGTAACCCTCAAAACCATGAATGCCCGACTTACCCAACCTTGCAAGAACAGTAGGCATCAGTGATCTTATCCACAACTATATTAATGCTGAGGGTGTGAGGATCTGCTGTTTTCCTCATCGACCGATAGCAGTTCGCTGTGACGTGCACAATGTTGGAGGCATCGCGTGGCTCAAACAACTTGATGTCGTCCAAAAAAGATGACATGAACTTGTTGGTTCCCCTGTCCATTGTCATGGCTGATATTTTGTTGAAATCCGGCAGAAATTATACACTAATCGACTCAGAACTACCCTGCAGAGCATCAGTCGACGCCATGTTTCCATTGAAACTAGGCTCCGCGAGGCTTTGTGAGACATGCAGCCATGTGGGAGTTTAGGGGGCGTTTCTGGGCGGAGCTTGGTATGGTCCATTGCTCCCTGCTTCGTCTGTGCTGAACATGAACGTGAAACTTAAAATGAACGACCATGACTTGAAAGTAGTCTGCATGGACCTGCTGCTGGATACATTGTACAATTACTGCTGGTTCCAGCATTTTAGAGGTGAAAATTAGAAGTGTTCATATCTGGGCATAATGGGACAATTATCACTGATAACAATAGGTCCCCAAACGCCTATATCAGGCTAAACTATCAGCCCTACCAATATATCAGTCAGGCTCTAGTTGTTACTGTTGTTCATCTACTCACACAGAAAACTACTGGCTGCAACATTTCACACAGATGTCAGGGGTTTCCAAAAACCTTTACCCTGAGCTCTGGATTCAGAAAACTTTGATGCAAGAGAAAACGACGGTTGTTGTCAGGAACATGAACTGCAGCAGGAATATTACAGTTTCTTTTAAAGACGGTGTTGTATAGATGAGGCCTAAGTTAATCCAATGCCAACTTTAATAGGACTGACTAATGATGTTCCAATGTTTTTGTCCTCAACATATACTTCTAGTGCTTTCAGATTGTACCAGACATATGTTTAAAACTTTGGCCTGTGCTTTCCTTCAAGGAATACTGTTTATTTCTTTTTCACTTTTAAAAAGCCAAACTTTCTTATAACTTAGATTAGTCTTGATCACTTCTGAACGTCTGCTAAAGTGTTTTTTCACCTTTAGCTGTGATAGACAGAGCTTTCTTAGTTTACACATATCCCAGAAGAAATTTGATAAGTCAGCTTGCTTCGAGGTCAAACGGGAGTCAGATTCAGATAAGTCAGGTTGTTGACTTTTTTCCGGCAGATTGTTATTTCTCGTCAGCCTCGAGTTCTGCTAGTACAATTCGATCCAAAATGTCCAGATTTGTGGGCATTCCACTGGTCCGTGCTTATTAGCTCCCTCCAAGATCGTCCCCAACATGCTGGCAAGTCCCAAAGCTGCAAGTGGCCTGTGATTTTCACAAATCGCTTCCATCTTACGGTTTAGCTCGTAAATCAGCTGATTTTGAGTAATCAAAACACAAACCAAACACAGGGTCAGCAACTGTGCCATGGCTTAAACTGCTGCCACCATCTTTTTTAAATAGCTGATAACATACCGTAGGTGCCACTAAGCAGAAACCCTGCTATCATGATTCCAATATCTTCGGCGTTCTCCTGAAACAATACGGAGGGCACATCAGATCTATGATGTATACTGCCGCGTGCATCTCAGAGGGGCATGAGGTTTCTCTAGGACCCTGAAACTTTATTGAAGGAAAAAAAAGTTGACTGCGTTGAAAGTCTAGCTGACAAAATCCATGTTTACATTTTGGATGATGTGTAAGTAGGAGCTCCGATACACAAGACAGAGAGCAAAAAAGCATGAGTCAGAGTCAGAGAGTCTTTATTGTCATTTGCACCGCATGTGGTACATGTGATGAAAACGAGATTATGTACACGGGGTCCCAGTTACATCCAACAACAAATGCAAGAGAAAAACAGTAATAACATCTAGAATTAACTAAGAAAAACATCAACTAGTAATACACTAAGCTTAATATAGTGGGAATAAACAGCAGCACGAACATGAGTTTGTATGAGCAGATGGTCACAGATGAACACAGATGAACACAGCAACAAGAAAACAGATCAGCATCAGCACAATGTGATATTTTGCAGTGTTTATTTTTTATTTTATTTTTATTTATTCATGAGTCTAACAGCCTCAGGGTAGAAGCTGTTCCTCAGTCTAGTGGTTCTACATTTGATGCTCCTCAACCTCCGTCCTGAGGGGAGTGGGGCAAAGAGTGAGTGTGCTGGGTGAGTGAGGTCTTTCATGATGCAGGTGGCTCTTTTCCTGCATCTGGAGGTGTAAATGTCTGTGATGGTGGGGAGACTGACTCCAACAGACTTCTGTGCAGCCTTCACCACTCTCTGTAGAGCTTTCCTCTCTTCAACTGTGCAGCCTCCATGCCACACGTTGATGCTGGAGCACAGGACGCTCTCCACTGCACACCTGTAGAACGAGGTGAGAACTGGGCTGCTCAGACCAGCACGTCTCAGCCGTCTGAGGAAGTAGAGTCTCTGATGACCTTTCTTGATCAGGCTGGTGGTGTTGTTGCTCCAGCTGAGATTATCATTCATGTGTACACCCAAGTATTTGTAGCTGGAGACCACTTCCACTGCAGACCCACCTATTTTCAGTGGGGCGTGGGTGTGTTTGTTCCTTCTGAAGTCCACAATCATCTCCTTTGTCTTCTTCACATTCATGTGAAGATTATTCTCTTTGCACCAGCTCTCCAGGTGTTCCACCTCCTGTCTGTAGCTGGACTCATCATTGTTTGTGATGCATCCCACCACCGCTGTATCATCTGCAAACTTAACAATATGACAGCCTGGAAGTGTGGCTGTACAATCATATGTGAGCAGAGTGAACAGAAGGGGGCTCAGCACACATCCTTGAGGAGAGCCAGTGCTGAGGGTTATGGTGGAGGAGGAGAAGTTGTGGATCTTCACGGACTGTGGTCTGTTTGTTAAGAAGTCTAGTACCCAGTTACAAATAGAGGGGCTTAGTCCAAGTGTAGATAGTTTGTCTATCAGAGTTTGGGGGATCATGGTGTTGAAGGCAGATGTGAAGTCCACAAAGAGCAGACGCACGTATGAGTCCTTCTGATCCAGGTGGGTGAGAGCAGTGTGGACCACGGAAGAAATGGCGTCCTCTGTTGATCGGTTCTCACGGTATGCGTATTGATGAGGGTCCTCGTTGATGTTGACGGTTGCCTTGATGTGGGACATGACCAGTTTCTCAAAACATTTAGCGACTATCGGGGTGAGGGCCACTGGTCTATAGTCATTCAGACCAGTCACTGTGGAGCTCTTTGGGACTGGGATGATGGTCGCGGTCTTCAGGCATGAGGAAGACGGGAGAGAGAAGAAATGTGTCCGTCTTGCACGAGAGCGAGTGAGAAAAAAAGTAAGAGTGGCTCCCTCTGGTGGTCTGTTTCCTTCCTTGCATGTTGTCTCTCCTTGCATCTTGTCTCTCAGGTTTGTGTGTCGTCTCAGGTGATTATGATTTTAGGTGATTAGGATGTGTATATTAGTTTGCGTTTGTGTGCATGTCATTGTCAGGTCATTCGTCTTGCTCCCTGGTGTGTCATGTCTATGCTTCGTTCCCAGCTCCTTGGTTTTGTGAGTACACCTCGTAAAGTTTGAGTTTCCGTATTCAGCCACAGTTGAGCTACAGTTTAGGTTTTTTATGTTTACTACCACGTCAGTATTTTGAGTTTTGTTATTAAAGTGTTTTTTTATTTTTACTGCTCGTGTCTCTGAGTATCCGTCTTCACCATTGGACTCATTCCTCCCACACCACGACGAATCCTGACATTAATGACCCGACCATTGTGAGTCCAGCAGACAGACTTTTCCCAGAGGCAGAAGATGACTGCTTCCGCTCGGACAGGAGCAGCAGTCATAAACGTGAGCGGCTTCCGGATGGACGCTGCTACGACAGAGGGTGCTGTTCTTCCAGCAGAGACAAAAGGTGCTGCCCTGCCTATTTTTTCAGAGGGTCCTCGCGCCACTGATGTCTCGACGTCTGCAGAAGGTTCCTGCGCCAATGACGCCTCTACTCCTTCAGAGGGTACCCGCGCCGATGACGCCTCAACTTATTCAGAGAGTCCTCGCGCCCCTGATGCCTCGACGTCTGCAGAGGGTTCCCGCGCCAATGACGCCTCTACTCCTCAGAGGGTCCCCGCGTCTGTGACGCCTCTACTTCTTCAGAGGGTCCCCGTGTCAGTGACGCCTCTACTTCTTCAGAGGGTCCTCGTGCCGCTGGTGCCTCGACGTCTGCAGAGGGTTCCCACGCCGATGACGCCTCTACTGCAGAGGTTCCTCGCAATTCTGATGCCTCCACATCGATGGGGGGGTCTCCGCACCGCCGATGCCTCCACAGCAATGGAGGGTCTCCACATCGATGATGTTTCTGTGCCCAATGTTTCTACGCCTGATGTTTGGACGCTTGTTGATTTTCTGGGTTTAGTCTTTGTTTAGTTCTAGTTCTGGTTTTTGCATGTCGCTCACAGTTTTCCTAGTTTAGCTTTTGTCCCTTGCCCTGTCCCTGTTGGTTTTGGTTTGTTATTCTTGTGTCCTGTCCCCTGTCCTTGTGTTTTCCTTTGTGCCTGCCGTCCCTGTGGTTCCTCCGCCCACCCTAGTTGTTGGGGGTGTTCTTTGGGGACGCCTGGGGTCGTCTAAGAGTGGCTCCCTCTGGTGGTCTGTTTCCTTCCTTGCATGTTGTCTCTCCTTGCATCTTGTCTCTCAGGTTTGTGTGTCGTCTCAGGTGATTATGATTTTAGGTGATTAGGATGTGTATATTAGTTTGCGTTTGTGTGCATGTCATTGTCGGGTCATTCGTCTTGCTCCCTGGTGTGTCGTGTCTATGCTTCGTTCCCAGCTCCTTGGTTTTGTGAGTACACCTCGTCAAGTTTGAGTTTCCGTATTTAGCCACAGTTGAACTACAGTTTAGGTTTTTTATGTTTACTGCCACGTCAGTATTTTGAGTTTTGTTATTAAAGTGTTTTTGATTTTTACTGCTCGTGTCTCTGAGTATCCGTCTGCACCATTGGACTCATTCCTCCCAAACCACGTCAAATCCTGACAGTTATAAAGCTAACTCGCTAAAATTTGCTAGGAAATGTTTTACCCAGCTGTTAAAACCAAGCTACTTTTAATACATTTTCTTTTAATTAAAAACAAATCTTCTAGTTTTACAATAAAAGCAGAAAAAATTGTTCTCATTTTATGTTTTTAGTTTCTTTTAAGACTAACAAAATAATGTATTTGCAGTTTCATGCTTTCTCAGTTCGAGACAAAATTGACATTAAAATGAAGCCAAAGGTTGAAATGAGTTAGTCAATATAAAGGCCTTAAAAGGTGCAAATAAAACACGATCAATATGTTGACACCTAATTGCTGTCTCGTCTTTATTGTCACAAATCTAGATCTTTCAAACCTATTAATCTGTGGGACGGCTACTGAGCAGCGAGAGCACAAACAAAGCATAGATCTCTCCACCGGTCAGGAGAACTGGTCACACAGAGCCTTGCGTTCTCCCCTTTCACTTTCAGTCAAAAAATAATGATCATAATCCACATGGCGTCCGCTCGCTCCTGGATCCGAACCGAGAGTTTCCTCAGATCCAGCTTCAGAGCACGGAGCGGAGCCTGTAATTAACTTTTGGAGAATGCGATGACGAAACAGCGGCTGCAAACCTCAAAGACAGCTTCCCCAGTGGTTCAAACACATCATGGAAGTGGGCCTTCTGGTTTATAGACCTATTAAATAATTGTGCAGTTTTTTTTATTTCCCATCTGGCAGAATCCAAACGTTACAATACCAACAGCAGTAAATAAAAAGCCCAATAAAGAAGCATTTCATTCAGCTGGTGGGATTTAATGTTCGACAGAAGACGCTTTCGTTCATGCTTTTTTGCAATGCGACGTATTGAATCTATATGATAGCTGCTCATTAATGTACAGAGGGCTGTTTCCTGCCACATATAATAAACATTTATTGTTCTGTTAAACAAGTCAGAGCAATGAGATGGACACAGTCACAATGAACCCACAGCCACTTCCACGGCGTGTCCACAGTCTCCCCCGCTGCACCACCGTCTCCTGAGCTGCCTTCCTGCCTCCAGCGGTCAGTGAATAACGGAGCAGCTGTTTCAGCAGGGGAGCAGGCGCTCTGTGATTCTGTACAATCAATAGGCTCCGGTTCTGCAGAGCTGTTATTTAATAGGCTCTGCTCAGAAAACGGGCGTACATCCCAATAAAAACCATATATCAATTATTTACCCAATGATTTAACCTCGCCAGCTTTCATTTGGACCAGGAGAGCTCTTAAAAGTGGAGGGTGAACTCAAACCCAACTGGTTCTTCAATAAATCCGCTTCTCCACACGTTTTAATCAAGTTAGACGTGTTTCCGTAATCAACGGGACAAAAAGGAGATGCACGCAAATACAAACAGACTCAGAGAGGGTGAAAGAACACAGACCGGCCAAGATCTTTTCATTATTTTATTTTTTCTACTGAGCGGGAGAAGAAAGAGAATATCTGGAGGATAAAGAAGGGAATCAAAAGAGAAGCGTGAAGTGGGGGGAAAAGGAGAGGGAGAGCATCTTGGGTATTTAAAAGCACTCATTCAGCCCTGAGCTGGACTTGATGGGTGCAGAGAGGCAGAGGTCTTAACTCTGCACAGAAGTGAACTCCAAGGCAGCTGCAGGCAATGAATGCAGCAGCTCCTACTTCACAGGCAATACACCAATCAGTTAAAACTTTGGCTTTTCTTCCACCCTCGGGATTTAATGATTACCAGAAACCGCCATACGCCGAAGCAGCCGTTTCCTCCTCACTTGAATTCCTTTATGAAAGATTTTGCTTTTGTACTATTTAATTTTTATTTTAATGTCTTCGGATACATTCTGACTACGTTAATGCAGTGCTAGAGAGCAAGGTTGTGCACCTTTGGTCTGGTACATCGATGTGATTCGTTAAAGACGCATGAGCAGCTAAGATTGATATGATACAATTTAGCTTTCAAGCTCGATATGATTCAGCCTTTGTTCACAATACAACTCGATTTAATTTGGAATTCAACCCTGGGACTCAATACAATAAATCACAACAAAGCAGAGGAGTGAGCCTGTTACCTGTATTATCCTGAGATACGTTTACTGTCTAGCAAACACTTGATAAAAACTGATAAGGCCTGTTAAAAAATTAATAAAATGTTATATAAATATAAATGATAAAACAGAAGTTACTCTGTTCTTCTTTAATATTAGCAGATCACCTGATCAGGGCGAAGCACACTTTCAGAGTTGTTGCTGTTTATGCCGACGCTGCTGCAGTTCCCTTGTTGAACATTAGACTTTGTTAAACAGCAGGAAGTGTAACCAGAAAAAAACGTTCTCCACAAAAGCTGTTCCAGGCTTAGGATGACTTGTTTCACCCTTCTTCGACCCAACTCTGTTCTACATGTCTCGGTAGTTTTCCATATAAACTATGTGCTGCCTCAGTGTGGCTGCCTGAAATGTACCACCATTGAGGAAATATCTAAAATAAAGTTACAAAACAATATCACACTTTGCCAAGGTTTCCAAAAATGCCATCACCAAATCAAGGCCACCTGTCCTCCACCAGTTGATACCTGGGAATCAGGTCCATTTGGGTCCATCTTCATCTGAATTCTGTCACCAGCTAAAAAGCACAGAAGCACCTCCTTATAGTACCATGGTGTTTGTTTAAGGGTTGCCATTTTAATGAACATCTTTTTTTAAGTTAATAAAAAATTTCTGCCGTTAAAAGGTTTTCACATGGTGGGATTGATTCTTGTAAAGGAGACGCTCACATGATTGATGTGACTCTGGCCAGTCAACGACCTGCCGTCTGCTGATGTCAAACGTTCAGCTCGGCTCACTTCACTGTTGCCAACTCCTCAGTAAGGAAAGCAGCTACCAGCTGTCGTAAAACTCGCTAAAAGTCACCTCATCTGCATATCTGGTCATTTCATTGTAATGGTGAACCAGGCTGACTGAGAGATGAATATCAACGATGATGAGGTGAAAAAAACCATTCATGAATCAATTTCATGAGTTTAATCTTCTTTCGGCTGCTCCCTTCTTCAGTGGTCGCCACAGTGAACTAAGTCGTACGAAGACTTGGGGATTGTTTTTGTGTTGGATGTCTTTCCTAACTAGGGCTGGGCGATATGGACCAAAATTAATATTGCGATATATTTATGATATATTGCAATATATGATATTAGGCATGTAACGAGATCTCGTTGTACAAGATCTCGCGATATTAAACTCCCGCGATATCTCTCGTTGAGAGGTAACGTTGTCTCGCGAGACGCTAATGCTAGCGCTAGCAGAGCCCCTAGCAAGTCAGCGTCACGGACAGCATGGCTTCGCCGGATGAAGTTGCTATAGAAGACGCCCCAACTACTGATGGAGGGTCCCGGTGCCGCAGACGCCTCTACATTGATGGAGGGTCCCGGCGCTGCCGACGCTGCCCCGAATGTAAAGACACACGCGTAAACACCGGTGTGACCGGTGTTGCCAGATAGAGTCCCACCCACCCAAAGCACTCTTTACCCGCAAAAGTCAGAAGGAAAATCGCGGTGAACCGCCCAATCTGGCAACACTGGTGAGTGACGGCTGCAGATTCGAGAGGGTACTTGGCAGATTCAGTGCTGATGCGGATATTTATGTTCAATTTTTGGAAAGTCCTGCGTGAATATCTATTTTTTTTAAACAAAGTTGAACGTTCTAAGGTCTAAGGAGATTCAATCAGTAAAATGAAGACATCAGTTGGGTTTGTAATACATGTTAAAACAGAATAAAAGCCTTTTTGCGGCATAAAACCGATCTTTGAAGTTTTCTTGAACTAATGTTAAAATCTCGTCTCGTTCTCGCGAGATCTGTGATTTGTCTCGTCTCGTCTCGTGAGTTTTGTGTATCGTTACACCCCTATATGATATATATCTCGATATATTTTTCTTTCCATAACATAATAAAAATATATGTTTCTGAGTCACAGCTTCGTCTTAGTTGTCACACAGCAACATTTATTAACAACCAGCTGTAACTCTACAAAATAAATGTCTAAAAGATCAACTATTTACATACATTACTTTATTTTTAAAACATTTATTTACACCTATTAAATAATAATCCTCTTCAGCTGCGGGCAGCTGTGGCTGAGAGGCTAAAGCAGTCTCCTACAACAGGAAAGCTGGGGGTTCAATTCCACCCGCAGTCACATGCTGAAGTGTTCCTGGGCAAGACACTGAACCCCTCATTGCCTCTGATGTGTGTCCCATTTGTCATGGTCTGTCTTCTAGTGTCTGGTGTTTCTGTGTTCCATTGTTTGTGTTTTGATTCAGCTTTTTGTTGTGTTTCAGCCCCTTCTGTTTAATTCAGTTCTGTGTCATTGTCTGATGTTTCTGTGTTATGTCTACTTGTGTTCAATTCAACCTTCTTTTGTGTTTATGCTCTTAGTTTAGTTCTCCAGTCCTACCTCCTGTGCCCTAAAATTAATTATTCCTTGTGCTCCTTGTTTAGTTTAGTTCTGCTCCTGGTTTTAGTTTAGTTTTCAATTTAGTTTAATCTCCACATCCCAGGTTTAATTAGTTTTCCAGCCCTGTTCTGTTAATTGCTCCCAGGTGTTTGTCATTACTTCCTGTCTTGTCTGTGTGTGTGTGTATATATATATATACTCTGTCTGCCAGTCTGTTCTTTGTCGCGTCGTCGTTGGGTATTCCCTGTCCTGTCCTGCCAACCTGCCCTGTTCCTCGTTCCAAGGTCCTCGTGAGTTTTTGCTACCATGCAAGCTTTTTGATTTTTGTATTACTAAAGTGTTTATTTTTATAATTCTTTGAGTCAGAGTCCCTGCCTGCATCTTTGGGTTCTTACCTGCCTAATCAAACCCTAACACCATCGGTGTATGAATGTGATAAAGCACTGATTAATCTTTGTATAGATCTAGTAGAGTGCTGTGTGAATGGGTAAATGAGGACACAGATTGTGTTGTAAAGAGCTTTGAGTATCTTGATAAGATAGAAAGGTGCTTTATAGTGCAGTCCACACAGGTGCAGCAGGTGCTAAGTAATTTCAAATTATTTATTTTAAATAAAAATTCCATGCTGATCTTGTGGCTCATCCATCAGTGAGCCAAAAGTCACGTATAATCTTACTTTGAAAAGCCGCGAAAGAGCGAGTCTGCGAAAGTCGAACCACCAAGTAGTGAGGGACTGCATCAAGTGTCATGCATTGTGTAATGTTATAAGATTAAATTTAACATATGAATTTATTTTTAGGAACTGCAGATAGAAATTGGCTAGAAAGCAATAAACTGGTACAGCACACCTACTCAGAGT
>JBBPBX010027898.1:23419-36964 GCA_038048925.1 Garcialebias charrua
ATATATATATATATATATATACACTTAGGAAGCAACACTGATTGACAATCAATTTCACATGCTGTGCAAATGAAATAGACAACAGGTGGAAATCTTTGGCAATTAGCAAGACATATTCAATAAAGGAGTTGTTCTGCAAGTTGGGACCACAGACCACTTCTCAGTACCTATGCTTTCTGGCTGATGTTTTGGTCTCTTTTGAATGTTGGTGGTCCTTTCAGACTCATGGTAGCATGAGACGGACTCCACAACCCACACAAGTGGCTCAGGTAGTGCAGCTCATCCAGGATGGCACATCAATGTGAAGGTTTGCTGTGTCTGTCAGCGTAGTGTCCAGAACCTGGAGGTGCTACCAGGAGACAGGCCAGTACACCAGGAGACGCGGAAGAGGCCGTAGGAGGGCAACAACCCAGCAGCAGGACCACTACCTCTGCCTTTGTGCAAGGAGGAACAGGAGGAGCACTGCTGGAGCCCTGCAAAATTACCTCCAGCAGGGAACTACAGTAATGTGCATGTGTCTGCACAAACGGCTAGAAACAGACTCCATGAGGATGGTCTGAGGGTCCGACATCCACAAATGGGGGTTGTGCTCACAGCCCAACACCGTGCAGGACGCTTGGCATTTGCCAGAGAACCCCAGGATTGGCAAATTCGCCACTGGCACCCTGTGCTCTTCACAGATGAAAGCAGGTTCACGCTGAGCACGGGACAGATGTGACAGAGTCTGGAGACACCGTGGAGAGCGATCTGCTGCCTGCAACATCCTTCAGCATGACCGGTTTGGCAGTGGGTCAGTAATGGTGTGGGGTGGCATTTCTTTGGAGGGCCGCACAGCCCTCCATGTGCTCGCCAGAGGTAGCCCGACTGCCATTAGGCACCGAGATGAGATCCTCAGACTCCTTGTGAGACCATATGCTGGTGCGGTTGGCCCTGGGTTCCTCCTAATGCAGGACAATGCTAGACCTCATGTGGCTGGAGTGCATCAGCAGTTCCTGCAAGATGAAAACATTGAAGCTATGAAGTGACCTGCCCGTTCCCCAGACCTGAATCCGATTGAGCACATCTGGGACATCATGTCTCGCTCCATGCACCACAGACTGTCCAGGAGTTGGCGGATGCTTTAGTCCAGGTCTGGGAGGAGATCCCTCAGGTGACCATGCGCCGTCTCCTCAGGAGCATGCCCAGGCGTTGTAGGGAGGTCACACACAATACTGAGCCTCATTTTGACTTGTTTTAAGGACATTACATCAAAATTGGATCAGCCTGTAGTGTGTTTTTTTTTTTTAGAGAAAAACTTTTTAGACAAAGGCATAGGTTTCAACCGTGAATTTTGGAGATTCGACAAGACAGAGGTTTTTATCTCTGATGTCGTCCTGTTAGCTTAGCTTGTAACTTAGCTTCTCAGCTCAGCTGCTTTTAACGATCCAAAAACGCTATTTTGGATGGTTAACACAGATTTTAAAGAAAAGAGAAAGGGAGGGGTCAGTGAAGAGTACCGGAGTTGAACCTTTTGTCATCCAGTGTCTTCAGTAGAAAGACAGAGACACAAAAAAGCAATAAAGCCGATAAATGAAAATGAGGTTGATCATTTTCATTTATCATGTGGATTAATTGATTTATTGTTTATCGTGACAGGCCTAGTAATTCATCCACTCTTTTCATATTTATTTGCTAACAAGCGGATAAATACACAGACAGATAAACACACACACACGTAGAGTAATTGGATTACTGCTGGCTCTTCATGGCAGTCGTGACAAAAGCCTTTTAATAATTCTGTACTGTGGAAAAAACTATAATCTCATTGCAGTTGCTCTAGAATAAAGAGGCTATTTTTGTATTGAAATCCCAAAATAAGATCTATGTCTTTATTTTGTTGTTGTTCATTTGTACTCTAGTGACGCACGCTCGTCTTCTGGTGCCATTATCAGGTTTAGGAGGAGGCCCATCGTAACCAGCGTCGCACGGGTTTTAATAAACACATTTAGGCATGCAGAGGAAGTCATCACATCTGATCAGACTGCCTGTGAAGCTCCTTACATAAGCTGATCAAATGCTACTTATGCATGTAATTGCTTTGTTGTGAGAAGCAAAGAGGAGAGCCGTCGACAACAAAAGAGAACCAGCGGTGAGACAAGAAGAGCGTGAAAACGAAAAGAGGATGAGGAAAAAGAGGAGAAACGCTGAATCACTGTCCTCTCCGGGGCATGCTTCCTCTTACTGTACAGCAGGCTCGCTCTGAAGCCGACGGCTCGTCTCCAGAGATTGGCCCAACTTTGGCGTTATGTACATTTGTTCAAACACAAACAATTTGCACATTATTTTTATATAAGCAAGTGAAGAGTTGGCAGTAAACACTCCTCACATCGAACAGATTCAAGAATCCCAAAAGCATAAAATAATAAATAATAAACATCATGTAAAGTGGAAACAAGTTGTCTCGTTTTGGTATTTTGACAGTTACAGTACTTGATTATAAATTGATGAGTATGAAAGGGACAGGAGATTATAAGATATTGTATCTTCTACCTGCTCCTTTTCGAACAGAAAACATCCCCGAGCGCTGACTACGGCTGCTCGCTGCACCACCTGGTGGTGGTTGGGTTAAAGGCAGAAGACCAATTTGGTCTGTCAAGTATGGGAAACATACACAGATGACAAATGTGACAAATTATTATTATTATTATAAAATTTGCATGTCACTTGGGCATAATTATTTGTATTAACTTTTGTTTTTTTTAGTTGTGTTATCCTATTTTCTTTCTTGATTGTCTTTTCTGTCTGTTCGAAATAAATAAAATGAAATAAAATAAATAAATAACCGAGGTGCAGCAGCTCCACGCAGGTCACACGCAGAGTTTTCCCCCCGAACATTCGTGATGAATAATTTAGGTCCAGGAACACTTTGGATAATGAACGTTTTTCTTCGGCTCCTTTTCATTACGTTCACTCGCGTGCAGCTAAAACGAGCGAGGCAGTGAGCATGCTGCGGGGCATGGCACCACGCACAGAAATGGCAAAGTAATTAATATTTCACCCCCCCACTTCACATTAGTGCCACACAAACAGAGTGGGAAAAACACTACAGCAACAACCAGTCACTCACTGGGGGTCTCGCATGGCGGCAGCGTTTCAGTGGAGGACGACTGCAAAGCATCTTCTTCACGTCTCTCTTCAAACTGAAAGTTGTGGGAGGAAAATAACTCCACTGCAACATCCTGTGTTCAGATCTGGTCCGTGACCTTTGCCACGTTAAGTCAAGTTCACTTCCACCTCTGAAGGAAATCAACTTTTATTTGTTTTACTTTAAAAGGCAGCGGTAATCAAGGCCTTGATAAGAAATGCTTTGAAACTTGAGTTATGCAGTGATCTAATTCTTAAACTTTAAATCAGCTTACTCAGAGTGTGTGTGTGTGTGTGTGTGTGTGTGTGTTGTTCAAGGCATGCATTCAGGCTGCAGCCCACTCATGTTCATTGTTCTACTCCAAACTGGCCAGAATTATGGATTACAAAAAGAAAAGGAAGACTTTGCACAGTTTTCTCATGAATGTTCGCCACAAGATAAACCTCAAATAAAAGTGAACGAGTGGCACAGATGAACTCTTCTAGTCTGTTGAACTCTTTGAACTCTCGTTGAACTGCAGGAAGCTTTAGACAGAAAACTGTGTGAAAAGAGCAGGGACTTGAGAAAAAATAAATAAAAATCACAGTTGGGCCATTTGATGAATCATCTGCTCGTCTTAACCCCGTTTCACTGAACGCTTCCAGTCGGGCCTGACGTGCCTTTGTGGCTGGTGTCGGGTGTGAGGGTACAGAAGTGAAATGGGTCAAAGTCACAGAGCTGAAACGGTGTTTGTGTGTGTGTGTGTGTGTGTGTGTGAGGCGTGGGAGGAGGCACGCGCTGCTCCTATCAATAATGCTGTTGTCTCTCAGCTGATTTCAGGGCGATGGCTGTTTGTTGTGACTCGATGTCACTCGCTGCCCAGACAGAGTTGAGCAGAATGAGCGCCGCACCAACGTGGACCCTTTAAAACAGGACTATTCAACTGGTGGTCCGGGGGCCAAATCAGGCCCGCGGGTGAGTTCAATTCGGCCCACCGGTTGGTTCAATTTTAAATAAAACTAGATTTTAAACCATAAAACAAACTTAAGCCCCCAGTATAGCTCTGCGTACGGCCGTACGCCGCTCAACGCCGTCCATACGCAGCGGCACAAGCGTAGCCCCGCAGGGCATGTACACGCAAAGCTCAAATTTTACGACCGCGAACGCGTTGTCGTACAATAGACTGCCCGGCGCCGGACTGTTTTGTATGCGACACAAATTTATTAAATTCCCCTTCTTCATCCCTGATCTGGACTTTTTTTTTTTTTTGCCAAAAGTCAAGTGATCGCTTCCTCCTATGCCTGAAATGATGAGGAAATGAATGAATTTGTCACGAGCAAATTAAACTTGGGTCCAACGTGGCTGCGCGAGGTTCTGCAGATTTCCTGGTGTGCTGGACCAGCGCTCCCTGTTTTTATTTTATTTTTTAGAACTTTTTAATAACATATAAACACAGAACACCGCGGCGGCAGAAGCTGCCGGCTCTCGCCAATTTTCCCCCACCCAATTCAGTAGGCATGTCAGCAAATGACCAATCAGCAACCTCAATTTGTCCCGTATGTAAACGCTCTGCCCTGCAGCTGCTCAAATGACGTCAAGAATTTGGTGCGAAAACGCTGGAGACTCATGCTGAGCTATGGGGGTGAACTGCCTGCATAAATTACGCGCGTAGGGACCGGCGTACGGTCGTATGCAGAGCTTTACTGGAGCCTTTACTTACTGACAATAACTGCTGGATGTAAAAGCTTTAAAACCTAATACCTCGTCCCCATCTGACGTGAGTTACGGAAGCAAACCACTGTCCTGTGAGAACAAAACCATTCTCCAAACAATTCTGAGCAAATATTTTGTTATAAATTACAAAAAAAAAAAACATGCATGAGAAAAGTCAAATACACTGACTAAATTTTTCCACGTCATCAAAACTTAATGAATGCTATAAAACATTTACACAAAATCCAGGCAGATAACAGAAAAATAAATACTGTAATGTTGGACGCAAATTCCATGAAAATGATGCAACAGTAATTTAAAGTCCATGACCCACCATGTTTTCAAATTGCATCGCCATTAATATGTAGTAGTGACTTAAATAATAAAACAGGAGCGTTTTATTGATATTTTAGAGAAATAACGCTAAATGTGTTATTTCATGACTTAAAGGAGATTTAAACGCAGCAGCAGCGGCATAATGTGTCCCTCTCCATATATGGGCATTGACGTCACTGAAGGATCCACCTTGAATGCAGACGGAGTTATAACGAGCATCATGCATCAACGTAGCTTTCTTATTTCTGACCAGAGTAGTTACAAATACAACTAAGAAAATGCCGAACCGATGTGTTGCCCAGTTCTGCAGCAATACCTCGAAGGATGGCGTTAGTGTTCATTATTTCCCCAAAATCAAAAGGATTCAGACGGCATGGATAAAGTTTGTTCAAGTCAAACGAGCTGACTTCATTGCTCCATCGCGTAGCAGTGTTTTGTGTTCAAAACACTTTAAACCGGAAGACTACGAGTCAGCAGTGATGCAGGCATTTGGATTTAAGGGGAAAATGGTACGAGACTGAAGGAAGATGCTGTGCCAACTATCCATGCAGTTCCACCGTGCACCGGAACTAAAAAACTGGACTCATCTCCCTCCGAGGACCGACCAGCGAAGAAGGCCCGCACCTCGACAGTTGTGAGAAAACGGGAGGTTTTGTGGGTAAGACTTTGCTCAATTTAATTTTTGACATCAGAACAGAATGAATAATAGAGCAGGCTTTTAAATGTACCATAGTTTGGTAATATTCACGCCACTTTTTCATGAAAATGTATGTCGCTAGCCTGTGGCTAGTTAGCATAATGCTAATGCTAGTTAGCATAATAATGTGTCCATCAGTTCTTGTTTTTTCTCGGCATTACATTGCACCGAAATAATAAACATCCCCCAATGTCTGAGTTAGGCACAAACGTAACTGTAAAGTGTGTACAACTCTACAGCGATAAATAAAAATTATAAAAACAAAATCGCAACGATTTAAGGGGAGTTCAACTGGTAGAGCGGTGTGTGTCTGCTGGGCACTGTATGTAACCGCGCGGGTGACGTGAGGTCCGCTCGGTGTGTCCGCGGCTGCAGCCGCGATGACCGTCGATTCTCAGCTACGAGTGTCCGGGTCTGAGCTCTGTGTGTCCGCGGTTGCAGCAGCGGGTGAAGTGAGGTTACACATGTCACAGTCACACTTACATGTGTAAGGATGGAGGATAAAAATATTACTGGTTATGACTGTGTGGCAAAGTCGGAATGTAAGATCCATGGCAGTGCCTTCTGACTGGATCCTTTAATTACGTCATTCCGGAGTTCGGCAATCATCGGCGGGGTTTCCGGATGCTTCCGGGACTCCGTTTTTTATTTATTTAAATTTTACACTCGCCTGGCCCAAATGCAAAAATGAAAATAGACATCATATTCTACTACAGTAATTGTCCAATATGGTGAATTGTTACTGTCCTTTAAGCAAACAACAAAAATCTTACTGTGCACGTGTGAGTCAACACAACTCTTGTAAAGATACACGCACACCTGCTGGTGCGTTTGGTTTCTGTACCGTACCCTAACCCAGGGGTTCCCAACCCTGGTCCTTGAGGAACACCACCCTGCATGTTTTGGTTGTTTCTCTACTGTTTAATTACTTCCTTAAGTTCAGCAGTTATGGGGCAAGGCAGCCGACTCGGGACCCGAAGGTCCTGGGTTCGATCCCCGGTCATTGCACATGTTGTGGTGTCTCTGAGCAGGACACCCAATTGCAAATTGCTCCCCGGGCACCTACACAGCTGCCCACTGCACCACCTGGGTGTATCCCAGGTGCGATGGGTTAAATGCAGAGAACTAATTTCTTTTTTGTATGGGAACATACAATGATGACAACACTATTATTTAATCACCCTTTCATTCAAAGCAGGTGTGTTAGAACAACTACAACAAGCAGGATGGTGTTCCTCAGGGACCAGTGTTGGGAACCACTGCCCTAACCCATACTCAATGAACAGAACGGAGACTCACACTGGGAAGGAACTGTGCACGTGTGACTCACTTTGAGCAGCGCTGAAGTACACGACTGTGTGACGTTCAGTTTGTGTGAACGAATCAACAAGGTGCAACCGAACAGATCAGCTGAGTGCAGTCTGTTGAAATAATCAAGCTCCCACCAAAACCAGTCCACAAGAGAACAAAACGGACCACAACATGTTGTCTTTTGCTCTTTACTAAGGCTGATTAACCTCACCTCTACACTCTCCACCACCTGTTGGTGCACGGCTGGATTGCAGCAAAGTTGCTCAACCTTTAGTGGGAAGGTAATCATGACGCTGCAACAATCTTAGGACTCGCCACGTGGACACTGTGCTATTTTTGTGTCACGGAGACGCTCTCCTGTGGCCTCGCCACGCTCCATCTGCTCAGACCTTTCTCAGATGCAGCTACTGTTCAGCAGCACACCACTGCTGCCAGACACAAGTCATTCTCATGACCTTGTTGTGATTGTCTCGTGTTTCTAATGCCCACCTTAAAAGCACAGCCTGGTTGTTTCTGAGGTCATGTTCTGGTAAAGAATTGTCAATGGTTAGAACCTTCTGTCATACAGAAAGAGGCTAAAGGATTTCCTTCAGGTGACATTCTGTTTTTCAGGTTTATAAAACTTTTTCCCTGAAAAATGACAAAACTGTAAAACAACACTTCTTCTTCTTCTTTCGGCTTTTCCCTTTTCAGGGGTCGCCACAGCGAGTCATCCTCCTCCACCTCACTCTGTCCTCACTCCAACTACCTGTCATGTCCTCTCTAACTGCATCCATACATCTCCTCTTTGGCCTTCCTCTGTGTCTTTTTTGTGTAAAGCAACACTACTGTAGCTAATATTAAACCTTTGTTTGTTTGTTTGGTTCTCTCAGCTGAACAACGTTCTGCATTCAAAGGTCACCCCTTTAAGACCCTGCAAAGACCACCTCGGTTTTATGGCTTGCTTTTATGCTTATTTTAGCTTTTTCAGCTAATTCCACATTTGTTACACTTGTTTCAACGTTTTTCAACGTAATTCAGCAAAAATGTGCTCTCACAACTTTCTTCTGGTGAGTTAAGCTTCTTTCTGCCTTTTTAGCTACTTTTCAGCAGTTTTTTTTATTTATTATTTATTTCAGCTTTTTTTGGGATAATTTTCACGTTTTGTGCTCATTTCTGCTTCTTTCAACCTAACTGGGAAAACATGTTCTTTCTACTTTTTTCAGTTAACTAAAGCTTGTTCTACCTTTTCAACTGCCTTGTTAGCATTTTTTTAGCTAACTTAAGCCGTTTACAGCTAAATTTGATTTTTTTTTTTTGTGTGTAATTTCTGCTATTTTCAGACTAACTTGTTTCTGCTCATTTCAGCTTGTTCTGCTCCTTTCAGCTTATTTCTACAAGTTTCAACAATTTCTATTTCAGCTACTATTTAGAGGTTTTATAATAATTTGAGCTTTTTCAGCTAGTTCCAGATTTTCTGCACTCAAACTTTTTCAGCCTAATTGAGCAAAAAATGTGCTCTTTCCACTTCATTCTGGTAAGTTAAGCTTCTTTCTGCCATTTTTTAGCTACTTTTCAGCTGTTTATTGCAAATGTCTGCTTTTTTCAGATAATTTCCACTTTTTTGTGCTCATTCCTGCTTTTTTCAGCGTAATAGGACACAAAGGTCTCTTCACTTTCTTCTGGTACGTTAAGCCTCTTCCTGCTTTTTCAGCTACCTTTCAGCTTTTTTCTTTTTGCAAATTTCAGCCTTTTTTTTTTGCAAATTTCAGCCTTTTTTTCAGCCTGCGCTAATTTCTGCTTATTTAAACCCAATTCAGTAAATATGTGTTATTCTGCTTTCTTCTGCCAGTAGGCTTGGTTTTCCATTTCAGCTACAATTGAGCATGTTTTTAGCTAATTTCAGCAGTTTTTCATCAAGTTCTTCAGCAATAAGCATTCACACTGCATTAAATGCAATTCCTCTAGTTTATTTTCATTTCATATCAGTGTGTAGTGGGGACTAATGAAGAAATTCTCTGAACCCCACCTGTAACTGCATTTACAAGAGGCTGAAAGTAACACAATGATGTGTTGATGAAACGCAAGCCTGGTAAGAGGAGTACTGTCATGGCCGAGGTCTCAAGAATATTATTAAAACCCAACTGCCCCTCCATGTATGATTACCACGTTCTCAAACTGGTCCTTGGCAGTGAGTCAGCAAAGATGGCGGGCATGCTGTTCCACTGTTATCACTGATCAATGAGCTGTTTGTAACAGTGTCTGTGAGGGATGAGTAATCCTTCTGTACCGTAAACTGAGCTGCTGAGCTGAAGAGGAGGAAAATGATCAACCGACACTCACAGCCGACATGATCCATTTAACCTATTAGCCTTACGCTGCACTGAAAATTACTCACAGAGAAACCGTCTTAATGAGACAAACCGGGAGAGAAGAATTCATCAGCAGTAAACAGCAGCAAGCGTCTCATTTCTGCAACGTCACAGGAGTTTAAAAACGGCCTCCAAATGCTCTTACTCATCAGATACACAGCTTTTTTTTAAAAATAGAACATTTTCCTGCACTGCTGTGGGATTTATTTTTGTGCTGCACATGAGCCAAAATGTGGGCTATGGATTAAGTGCATATTTTTTAATGATGAAGCACAAAGCACTAGGAGGCAGCTCCGAAACGCTCTCAAGTTCTTTGAAGCCCCCTTTCCCCAGCCAGTCCCGCACACTTTGACTGACGGCTCGCTTCTTCTCTCCGCGTCCGCCGAGAAGCCGTCTCAAGGTCTGAGCTCGGCAAACGCTAATGGCTGAGCTTTTGGTCACACGACATGAGCGTCAGCATCAGAACAAAACAAGAGGCACTCGAACTGCATTCATGAAGCGCTGATGACCGGAGAACAGCTGCAGAGCCTCAAACGTCGGCATCCTGCAAAGTTTGCAGCTGTCGAGCTGTCACGGCCAGCACGCCTCACAAAGAAAGGCCAACTAGCAGGGCACTGACTTCAGCTCTGACAACTTTTAGACAACGCGAGAAGAAAGCACAGGAGCTGGACGTTACAGGACACACGTTACAATAAAGCTGGAATAAAACGTCTCACTGTACCTGAAGGAAGCAGACTTCCACCTGCGGCAGGGGGCGACTCTTCTGCACCCTTCAGATGCCGGCCTCCCGAGGTCTGTGGCTTTGATCGGCAGAGACGCATGTCTCCTAAAGGAGAACAAACAGTGTCAAAACACAACAAAAACACTAACACAACACGCCGTTGCATGTGCAACGACTGCTCAGAGCAGCCTGTGACTCTCATGTCCTCACCGCTGACAGCTGAAACCAATTCTCCACATTTATTTATTTTACGACGACGATACTGTACATGCTGCAAACCATGACGTGCAGTAAAAGGTTTTAAAATGGAGAAATAACAGTTTTCTAAATATTTCTTGTTCTGAAACAGTGCACAAATAATTTGACTCAAGTCATTCACGAGGAGGAAGCTGAACGGAGGCCGTGAGAAGTTAAAATATTTATTTTTAAAGGTTCGTATTTGGTGTGGGAACATAGAAGCATAGCTGCACCCAGTGTTGGGCACCAGACCGCTAGGGAGCGCTAAAGCGCTAATCCGCTGATAGCGGACCTAAACAATACATAGTTCCCAGACATGTGACTAAAATTCTAGAATTCCGGAATTTCTGCCATCTTGGTAGGCAGAAAATGTTGAAGAAGAGCTATTTTGTAAGTTCCAACCTTTCAATTTCATATTTTTAACTATGCATTTCTTTTATTACTTATATCAAATATTGTTTTATAATTGCTTGTTTGAATTTGGTGCCTTCATAAGACGTGTTTAATGAAATTTATTTGAACTTTTTCATTTTGCTTTCCTCTGATAGCCATGTGAATTGATATTTCCCAGCTATGAACCTTATCAAATAATATGTATTATTTTTGAAACACTGGGACTGTTAAGTTTTAATTATTTTGAATAAAGTAGTTTATCAAGTATCATCCATTATTTTTTTATACTTACACATTAAAAATGTTTCAATGACATTTTCAAAACCAACAGATGTTGGCATTTTCCTCCTGTTCAAGGTTGTCAACTCCAGCTCTGCGGTGGCACCTACTGTTCAACGGTGTGAATGACAACTTTTTAATTAAAAATCTACAGGTATATTTATAAATTATTAGTAAACAGTCTACATTCAATACAATAAGACGAATGG
Organism: Garcialebias charrua; assembly: GCA_038048925.1. Classification (NCBI taxonomy): domain Eukaryota; kingdom Metazoa; phylum Chordata; class Actinopteri; order Cyprinodontiformes; family Rivulidae; genus Garcialebias; species Garcialebias charrua. The sequence goes on from JBBPBX010027898.1 coordinate 34,770, forward strand.
ACAATTTGTCTTTCTTTCATTTTTAATTTAAATTACTTGAACACACAACTATTAAAATACTGTTGTAAAGGAGAAACAATTTGTACAAAATATTCATTCAGTAAAACATTTAGCAGTTTCAACAACAAGTTTCCACATCAACTGCTGACAGTTGTGCTTTACCTTTGGTGAAACTTGGAATATTCACCTCTGCACAGAATGGTTCCACACTGCCCTGTATGTTGAAACCACGATCAGCTAGTATGAGGTCACCTGGAAGTAGTTTCAACAGCAAACCACAGTTTTCAGTTATCCACTTGTCACTAGTCCTGCCACCCCATGCTTTGGACAGAAAAGACACTGAACCCTGCGGGGTGATGCCTATTAAAAATTTCAGTGTTTGAATGTTTATAGTTTGACCACGTCTGTGCACGTACCAGTAAGTTTTTAGGCCTCTGAATAAAAACTTCAAAGCAGTCAATTATAACAACAGTTCTTTGTCCAAAATGTTTTCTAAATTCCAGAGGCATGGTTTTCCTCAGTTCATCACGCTGTGGCCAATACAGCACCTTTTTAAGACGTGCATATAAAATCTGGATGACAAACAGAAATGTCCTGGAAACCGTTGAGGTAGAAGTTTGAAAAGCCAAGTCTTGCACAGGGCAGTTTAGTTTAAGACTCATCAGGGTCATCACAAATCATTCGAATTGACCAAAATGAGTATTTAATTTAGGAACTGGTATGTATGCCTTTACATGACCAAATACACTCATCAACATGAGGAATGATGGGAGGCCTGTGTAGTATCTTACTTTGAAATTATTATTCTCAAAGCTTTTTACATTTAATTGAAAATTACTTAGCTGATTTCATAATGTAATATTTTCTGTTCTTAACGACTGCAGTTCAAACTGAACCTGACTTTCAGAAACAGGTGTATATTCTGTACAGTCATTTGCACCCTGAACCGTTTCACACACTGGAACTGCTTCCTCCACTTCAGGTTGGTCAGGTTCAGAGACTGCACCGAGTTCTAGGACAGCCTGCGCACACTGGAGATGTTCCTCTGAGCGAACTCGTTCTTTCACTCGTCTGTACCTATAATTAAGATAAACATAAATGTTTATATATGTATACAGATATATATGTTTGCGTCTAGGTAATAAGACAACAACTTTTCTGCTGAAAAGAAATCACATTACTGTACTACAGCAAACATTTTTACAAGTTAAAAATTACATATTTATAAATATTCAAATATCAAAGTAACGATATGTTTTTAATTAATATTACAATTATTAAAAGTGACATTAATTTGTATACCTGTTCATCTTAGACTCCGATCTTTGATGTTCCTTAGCTGCCTTTGTGGGAGTGAGTACCAGTCAACTTCAGTGTAGGAGCCCAGTCTGGGTTTGACCTGTCGTACATGTGTGCAGCCGTCCTGAACAACATAAAAAAATTAACAGAAGCAATTATTCAAATGTTGGAAGTTATACCCACAACATTACTTTTTAATGTAATATTTTCTGAACAGACACATTCCCAATGCTTTATTCATACATGAAAACAAAAGGGAACCAAAATCAAAACAATGACAATGTCGCAGTGTTCAAATATTATCTATTTGAAATATAATGTGTATGTATAAATACACCGTGTACGTACAGGTAGTCCCCGACTTACGAGCGAGTTCCGTTACAACGAGGGGCTCGTAACACGGAAATCTCGTAATTTGGAACGGCCGCCACGTGTCTCGTAAGTCCGGAATTTCGCTCGTAAGTTGGAACGGTTTTGCTAGCGCAACTACAAACACTCGTTTTTCATCGAAAAACTGCTTATGAGTGCATAAAAATGATCGGAAACGTGTGTCCACATGTTTAGCTAACGAACTGTGGTGAAAAAACACAGAAAAACTCAGTATTTTTTGCGTTTTTTCCAAAAATTTGCCAGCTCGTAAGTCCGGAACCTCGTAAGTTAGAGCGCTCGTAAGTCGGGGACTACCTGTATACTGTATACAGTACATACAGCATTACCATATATACTGTGTACTCTCAGCTCTGCATGTACATACTGTGAACTCTCAGTTACTGCCACATCAAATTTTAGCTCAAAAACTGTCAGTGATACAAACATTTTTGTTTCCAATATATTCAGGTAGCGATAGGAGCCATCTTAAATTGAGTTATCCTAAAGCTTATCAGTTGTAAATGTCC
>JBBPBX010027899.1:8448-26069 GCA_038048925.1 Garcialebias charrua
AGATCTTGGAGAAAATTGTGTACAACCAGTTCCCTTCCGGTCAGTTCACTCGGTACAACACATTAACTATGGGGATTGCGCCCTCGCGAGACCACCTGTGAAGATATAGATAGAGGCGGCCGTGGCACAGTGGTAATGGCAGTCGACCCCCGATCGGAAGGTTGGAGGTTCGAATCCCGCGTCCGCCCACCATGTGTCGTTGTGTCCCTGGGCAAGACACTTAACCCCAAGTTGCTCCCGGTAGGTCTGGATGGCGCCTTGCAAGGCAGGCTACCACTACCGGTGTATGAATGTGTGTATGAATGGGTGGATGGCTGGTATTGTAAAGTGCTTTGGGGCTCCTCACAGGGGGCTAGAAAGCGCTAAATAAATAAGCTCCATTTACCATTTACCATTACCATATATCATCACGCCTGTCAAGAACAATGAGACTGCTGCATAAGCAGGAGGCCCCGCCCTCCTATATGCAGTGCTGTCTCATTTATTTTAATCTTATAGAGCTTTGGAGCGCATGTGACCGTGAGGGGGCGTGTCGGGGGCGTGTTGGGGCGTTCCCGTCTCGACCGCCATTTTTCCTGGTCAGAAAAAACATATCTATGAGAAAAAAAGAAAAGACCCGAGTAATACTTGCCTCCACTGACATTCCCAGTCATTTTAGCAGACCTGGTCTGTGTCAGTGCTTACACCACAAATAATTTTTATAATTACAAGTCACTGGGAGAGCTGGTTCAATCTATGAACAGCTGGGTAGATGATTTGGACATTTTTAAAGCCCCCAGATTGTAAATACGTTGAAGGTACGTTGTTTTAGGCTCCTTAATTGTACATAAATTATGAATATACATTTCTTTCAGAATCAAACAACCTTCTGTATGCTATGAGTATTAAAAACTGAGAACACTTGATTTTTAAAGTATGTTTTTTAACTAAATTACAAAGGTCCAAGTTGAAAATTACCTTATTTTTAATGACTTGAGCATGTCTAATAACATGTAGACTTCAAATCTTGATTAGATTACTATAATCACTATATACAGTATATGTATTAAGATGCATATATATTATAGATTGTCTTTTCATTCACCATTTTAATTGTGTTCACAGGTTCTGCTCTCACACTGAGCCACCAGAACACCGTGGGTCATGCTGAGTAACAGTGTGTCTACACACAGAAATAAAATGGTGTGTGAATCATCAAAACACCTACATTAAAATACAGCTAGCAGTAAAAAAAATCTTAAAGTTAAAGCATGTGGTTTCATCATAAACACCAACTCCTGAACTTGGAGCATCTCCTGATGGACTCAGTGTGATCGCTGCTGCCTGGAGAAAGTTCCCTCACAAATACAAGACATGCAGCATCCAGCAGCTGGAGGCAGGAGATGAAGTTCACCTGAAGAAGCATCACCCACTATCCACAGGTGCAGAATCAAACCACTGTGACCTTGTGTGGACCACACAGACATGGCTGGACGTCTACAGAAAGCATGAAACTTCCGAAAGATATTTCTCAGAGCTTGTACTTCAGCTTCCATGGAGACATAATTATGTAAAACATGCTGTTGACTTATATTTGCACATTTTTGTGTAGTTTTTTTTCTATAAAATGTATTAACTCACACAATGTTATAATAATAATAATGAATTTAATTTATAACGTCATCATCGCAAAGCCAGGGTCATACACTGAACTTAATTATCTCCCACGGTCTTCACATATCTGCTGTGGAGATCCTAGACACCTGTATTTCGGACCACTTTCCCATATTATTTGAATTTTCCACCCCTCTTGCACCGAAAGCTGTTCTCCCAGCACATCTCTGCCGCTCCATCACCCCATCCTCCCAAAGTCAGTTCACTGATGCCTTTAAGAGTGTGGCGTTCTCAATGACGACAGAGCACGGCTTCTTTGTTCATACGGGCGCTTTTATTAATGCCGTGAAAAACTACAGAAATAAGACAAAGTACAGAAATAAAACACAAGCTTTAGGTACAGCACTGAGCAATGAGTAATGCTTTAACAAAAGAAATACGGTACCTCGTGGCCGTTCGTCATTAAAGAAGTCAAAGAAGTCCTAAGCGAGTGTTTCTCGTCTTATGCATTCTAAATAAACATATAAAATATTAGAACATCATGACTGACGGACGTACGATGTATTACAACAGTTATAAATACCTTTTAAATCAGTGAACAGTTTAAGCTGCTGGCTGCGCGTCGCGTGCCTCCAGGTGAGTGTATGTGGGGGCGTGTCTAGTACCACGATCTCGTCACTCTCTTCCATTCACACAAATCTCGCGATAACGGTACTAACAAAATAAACCTTCACTACAGAATAGATGCATCTTGTACAAAGTATCACATTCTCAAGGTATGAGCAAAACAAATTAAACCCAAAATATTCTAACTACTAAAAAACAAATATGAATTCCCCTTCTAATGCTTAAATCGTTTTCAGCGACACTTACACTCCCACCTAAATCACCAATTGGCTATCGATGTGATTTTAATGAGTGTCGGTCTTAGTCTATTTTACTGTGCGTGTCAGTCTCAAGTAAGGTCACTACCTTGTGAATAGGCCTTTCTAGTCTTTGATTTCACCCTTTGAACCTTGACATGTAGACCTTCTAAAGTCTCTTCTACTAAAGCTAGTTTCCGTTTACATCTTGGGGTATTATCTTGTAGGATCACAGTGTCGTTCGCTTGCGGGTTCCATGAAACTTTCTGCCATTTCTGTCGCCTTTGGAGGTTTGTGGCCTTTCTGTATCCTCTACACTCGCTACAGTCGTAGATGTGCGAAGAGACCATAGTTCTACATCCTAGAATCCATATGCCATTTACACGCAGTTTATTCATAGTCACGCCTCTTCCTTGGTGATGTGCACGTTCATGGTAGTGTTTGATGAGGAGGGCTGACACATGAGATTTCTTGGGGAGAATTGCGGGGTGCTTGATATGATGTAAGGCTGATCGGGACAACCTTCCTCCCACCCTGAGAACATTGGACTTATCCAAGAAAGCATTTAGCTGCTTTAGTTTGTTATGCTTGCTCAGATACATTTCTTTCTGAGATCTAATTTTCTGTATTTCTTTAATAAAAGCCTTTCTTTGCGCTAGCTTGATAATGAACATTTCTGTGTCTCTTCTCTCTTCAAGATCTGTTACTTGGTTTGTTCTTTGTTGAACACCCTTAAACTCTTTGATGAACCGCTTGAGTCTAGCAATAGCCTTTACAGCTCTCGACCAATCAGAGAACTTCTTTAAACGCTCTAGAACTGGATTCACTTCCTTTGACTGTGCTGTTGGTGTACGATCTTTACTGAGTTGAACATCTGTTTTGGGTGGTAATGGGAGTTTGCAGTGCCCATTTTTTTAACGTTTTATGCCTTTGGTCACCTTTGACCTGAGCATGCCTTCCTGTGAGACTGAGTGGTTGTCTGTTGCGTGCTTAAGAAAATCAGGTTCTAAAGTCTTAATCACATCAATTGAACTGACTTCCTTTACTTGGGTGTTGCATACAAGATGCACATGTTTGGGTTCAACTGCTGATTGTGACACAGGGGTTTCTTCGCGAACAATGATTCTGTGACTTGTGCTGATGACGTCTTTATGATTTTGAACTTGAGATGAGCAACCAACTATGCTAAGGTCGGTTAACTGTGCATAAGGTTGCAAGAACTTCTCGTGGTAAGAGAGCTTGTTGACAATTGTAGCTAATAAGGAGACCAACTTTACATTCGAGCATTGGAGGTAGCTTATCTGCCAGCCTTTCGAGATGTGGCCACATTAAGGCAGTTTCAGACGTTGGGATATGTGATCGATTAACAGGGATGAACTCTCTTGTGTAGACTGATGGCAATGTGATTCTCTTTTCATGCTTATATCCTCTGACTTGAAGGTTTACCAGCTTATCACATGGTATTACTGTTGACTTGGCGGACATAGTTGACAGTCGCAGATTGACTTTGCCTTTACTCGTGTCAAGATCTTGAGCTACTTCCTCCAAGATGAAGGATGTATCACTCTGTGAGTCGAGGAGGGCATATACTAAAACTTCTTTGTTTGGGTGAATTTTTGATGAAACCCAGACAGGTACTATAGAGGACGTTAATGTGCCTGAAGTTGATCGGGTTACTCTATTAGAGATCGCTAGCTCAGCTTCTTCTTTAGTGTCGGCTTCTTCGTCTTGAATGTTATCGCTCATTGCAGATATTACCCTTTTACGTTCAATGAATTTGTCGTCGTGTAAACATGTAGGATGTTTTCTTTGACATTTTTCGCATGTGCTTCTGGTATCGCACTCCTTCGAATGATGTCCTCTTTTTAAACATCCAAAACACAGCCTTTCTGCTTGTGCAAACTTGATACGGTCTTGGACGGGGTTTTCTGTGAATTTGAAACATTTATCAAGTGTGTGACCATTTCCTTTGCAGAACAGGCAGGTCACAGTACTGTATATGTGTGGCTTGAGTTTGTTGTTGACGTTTTTGCTTGAATGACTTGGCTTCCTGAGTGTTTGGGTTTACTCATTTCCAAACCTTTTAGGGCTTGTACAGAGGCTATGGGATCACAAGCTATGTCGGCTTTAGTGGATATAAAACCGGCTTCATGTATCCCAGGGAATACTGAGAGACTGTCTCTGTGATTATCAACATGCTGTTAAGCAGGCCAAATCACAGTACCTCTCCAATTTAATCTCCACTAGCTGCAACCAGCCGAGGACGCTATTCAACACACTCCAGTCTGTTATCAATCCATCTGTCAATGTTCTGAAAACTGCCACTCAGTCTACCTGTGATGACTTTCAGAGCTATTTTGTCAACAAAATAGACCATCAGGCAGAACATTGTCAGCCCATCAAACACTGTCCAATCATGTGCGTCTGCAATAACCACAGCTGTTTTTGACCAGTTTGACCTGGTCTCACTGCCTAACCTCACCAAGGTGGTTCAGCAGATGAAACCAACAAACTGTTCTCTGGACATCATTCCCTCTAAAATGTTCAAACAGTCCTTTGATGTAATTGGTCCTTGTGTTTTGTCATTTATTAACAGCTGTCTAACTTCAGGTTATGTGCCATCTGCTTTCAAACACGCTGTGGTCAGGCCTCTTCTCAAAAAACCAGGCCTAGATCCTACAGCTCTCTCTAATTTCAGACCAGTTTCTCATCTGTCATTTCTATCAAAAGTCCTGGAAAAGATTGTTTTTATTCAACTTCAATCTTTTCTTGAGCACAACAACCTGTTTGAAAAATTTCAGTCAGGTTTTCGAGCTTGTCACAGTACTGCATATCAGTGATACAAATGGCCACTGGGTAACTGCAATAGTGGAAATGGATGGAAATAAGTTCATTTTGGTATGTGTATATGGATAATAAAGCAATGAATAGTAAATTTTTTGCTGACCTCGGAGTGAGGATAAATCAATGGAAAATAAAATATTACACTGATCAGATTATCTTATAGCGGTGATTTTAATGTAACCTCTGATGGATCGATTGATCATCTCTCCTCTAGGGGGCAGCACCATATATTTGATGATATTTTTGTAAACTTAATTTCTAACACAAATTTGGCAGACTGCTGGAGAATTAAAAATCCTAATATCAGACATTACTCTTCATTCAACCCTTCCGGAAAGGGCCAGAGCTCGAGGCTGGATTACTGGTTAATCCCTCACGATATGGTAAATAATATTTCAAGTTGTGAAATCTTAGCGGCTCCTCTAACAGATCATTGCTCAGTTACCTTATTTCTCTGTCTAAATAAATCTAAACCTCCTTCAAACTTAACTTGGAAGTTTAATAACTTGTTGAATAACACTTTCTGTTCAGAAATCCTGAACCTTATTGAAGATATTTCAGTAATGGATCTGTCTCCATTAAATAAGTGTGAATTGTTTAAATTTAATGTTAGGACAACAGCAATAAAGATTGGCAAAATTGCTTCAAAACTGAAGAGACTGAAACAATCCCAATAGAAATATTAATTCTCATGTTCAAAATCAGTTTTATCGTCTGATGAGATGAGTCAGCTTGATGTTCTCAAATCTCAATTAGACAATGTTTTTCTAGATGAAGCAAAGGGGGCCTTCATTCAGTCCAGGGCTCAGTGGATGGAGGACGGCGAAAAGAACTCTTCATATTTTTTCAGTCTTGAGAAGCAGAGACAGTCCAAAAAGAAGATTGGGAAACTTGTTATTAATGGTAGCATCACTGAAGACCCAGATTTAATTAATACCGTATAGCAATTTAGGAATTTTTATAGTGATCTTTATTGTTATAAGTATTCGGAATCTATGCAGTCCATTTGATAAAATTCAGTAATCTGATGAAAAAAATTAATCCTGATTTTAAGAATCTTATGGAAGACGAATTAAGAATCGAAGAGCTTGACGAAGCAATACGAAAAATGGCAAAAGGTAAATCTCCAGACCTAGATGGGATAACCACTGAATTTTATTTAAAAAATGGGAAAGATTTACGGAAACTATTGTTTGAGGCTCTACTGGAATGTATCTCAAATAATAGTCTCTCCCCCACCATGAAACGAGGTCTGATTATTACTCTGATCCCCAAAGCCAACAAAGATCTTTTGTCACTAGACAATTGGAGACCCATATCTTTTATGTTTAGATTATAAAATTTTAGCACTTGTTTATGCCAATCGCTTAAACAGTGGTTTAGGAACGATTATTAACGAATGCCATATCAGCTTTTTTAAAGGGAATATCCATCATCACACTAGACTTATTTTTGATATACAGTAATTGATTGATACAGTTGGTATACAGTTTAATTTATTCCTGGATTTCTTTAAGGCTTTGACTCATTGGAACATTGCTTTATTATAAGGGTCATTCCACCGAATGGGTGCCTTTTACGTCCCCCTGAAATTCCATCCATCCATCCATTTTCTTCCGCTTATCCGGGGTCGGGTCGCGGGGGTAGCAGCCTAAGTAGGGAGGCCCAGACTTCCCTCTCCCCAGCCACTTGGAGCAGCTCCTCTGGGGGAATCCCAAGGCGTTCCCAGGCCAGCCGAGAAACATAGTCCCTCCAGCGTATCCTGGGTCTTCCTCTGGGTCTCCTCCCGGTGGGACATGCCCGGAACACCTCACCAGGGAGGCGTCCAGGAGGCATCCTAACCAGATGCCCGAGCCACCTCAACTGGCTCCTCTCGATGTGGAGAAGCAGCGGCTCTACTCCGAGTCCCTCCCGGATGACTGAGCTTCTCACCCTATCTCTAAGGGAGAGTCCAGCCACCCTGCGGAGAAAACTCATTTCAGCCGCTTGTATCCGAGATCTTGTTCTTTCGGTCATAACCCAAAGCTCATGACCATAGATGAGGGTGGGAACGTAGATCGATCGGTAAATTGAGAGCTTTGCCTTTTGACTCAGCTCTCTCTTCACCACGACAGACCGGTACAGCGCCCGCTTCACTGCGGACGCTGCACCTATCCGCCTATCGATCTCACGCTCCAGTTTTCCCTCATTCGTGAACAAGATCCCGAGATACTTAAACTCCTCCACTTGGGGCAGGACCTCCTCCCCGACCCGGAGAGGGCATGCTACCCTTTTCCGGCTCAAGACCATGGCCTCGGATTTGGAGAGTCCCCCTGAAATTATATTTATAAATGTGTATAAAAATTAGCTGTGAAACATATTTTCTTATTAAATAAAATGTCCTGCATGTGATCCAATTGCAAATTTAAGATATATGATAAAGATGATAATTAAAAACTACCAAGAATACTGAAGAAACAGCTTTTGTCACCTGTCCTCACTCCATAACCTTACACTTTACAATAAAACATGATAAATAAAATCCTAAAGAACTGTTAATTTTTTGGGGGGGTTGTGTGACTGCTAATCCCATTTATGGTTTACATATATTTTTTTCAAAATAAATATATTTTATTTTTGTTAAAATACATATTTTAGTTGTGTCCCTTGGTTTTCACTCAGTCCTGTTACCATAACACATTAGCCCATTTGAAAGATTTGGAACGTTCCAGAAGTCACATGGTCATCAAGAAGTTTCATCAGTTTGACCTTCTAAAAGTCATGGGAAGACCAAAAGTAAGTTCTTTCATTTATTTTTCTGTAAATTTGATAATGTTTCAACTATGGCTGAAAGGGTCAATCTCAACACACTCTCCTGTTACCTAAATTATCTCTTAGTTTTCATTTGTTCATTAAAAACAAACAAATTTTATGTAAATCACTAGAATGTGTTCAGTTGCTTCATGCTATTAGCAAGGATGCCATGTGGCTATATTTCATGTATTTGCTAACTTTATGCTAAAAACTCAGTCCTGTTACTGATATGCTCAGTCCTGTTACTTTTACAAGAGTAACAGGACTGAGTATATCAGTAAGAGGACTGAGTGATTTGCAAATATTAATCGGTATTACACTATTTATCTGATTGTTAAGTTGTATTGTTGAAATAAGTATTTGTTGAGCTATATGTTCAGATTAATGATATTAATTAATACTGACAGGGAGCCAAGCCATCACTCAAGACATAAGGGTCCACCAGCAATCTGGCAGCACTTGTCACCAGTTCTCGATTACATCCAGGAGGCACATCCAGAGGTCTCCACAATCCATTTTTGCAGTGATGGCCCATGCTCTCAGTATAGACAGAGATGAAATTTTTTCATGTTTTCTACTGAGCTGTTCAAACGAGGATTCACTGCTGGAACATGGAACTTCTTTGAGGCAAGCCACAGAAAGGGTGCACCGGATGGTGTGGGAGGTGCCCTTTAAAGCAGGGCTGACAGTCTGGTGAGACAGACATTCCTGGTGCTGCAGAACTGTTTGCTGTATTGAAAAAGACAGAAACAGCAATAAAGTTGCTTTTTGTCAGTGATGAAGCAGTAGAGAAAGCAGTTCAGGAGATGCCCACAGATGTGCCATCAATTCCATCCACTATGAGGATGCATCAAACAGTGACTCTTTCCCAAGGAGAACTGACATACAGGGATGTCAGCTGCATCTTCACAACAAAACAAATCTTGACCTGTGAATGTTTTAATACAAAACATTTCACATTCAATCATCAACACACAACACCCACAGCCAAAGAAATTATGTGGCAAAGTCCTGAAATTGTTGGGAAATGGTGTGTGGTGAAGTATGGTGGTGAACTTTACCCAGCTAGGTGTCATCATAAATACAAGTGAAACACATGTTGAGGTTCACTACATGCACAAAATCAGGGTCAATGGGTTTTTCTGACACTGTGGTATCTTTTGGAAGATGTTTTGAGTATCACTCCACCTCTGAAGCCAGTCACAGCTCATTACATGGAAATTGAAAAGGATGGCTGGGCTAAACTACAGAATGCCACTTACAAAAGGCCACATACTGTATATTTGTTATCACACACACACACACACACACACACACACACACACACACACACGCACGCACGCACGCACGCACACACACACACAACACTCACTCATGATGGTCCTCACTCTGTAGCAGAAACAGGGACTCACCCACTCAGTCCCTTTTTGCCTTTGTTCAGTCCTGTTACCTGTTGTTCAGTCCTGTTACCCGTTGTTCAGTCCTGTTACCTGTTGTTCAGTCCTGTTACCCGTTGTTCAGTCCTGTTACCCGTTGTTCAGTCCTGTTACCCGTTGTTCAGTCCTGTTACCTGTTGTTCAGTCCTGTTACCCGTTGTTCAGTCCTGTTACCTGTTGTTCAGTCCTGTTACCCGTTGTTCAGTCCTGTTACCCATGGTTCAGTCCTGTTACGTCATGGTATTTTGGAGAAAAAAAATAAAACATTACTTTCCCCAGTTTTGTTTGGTCTGTCTTTTACCTAACTGTTTAATACATTACATGATCATAAATGTAATAAACTTTTGCTTTTGGTCTCTGTACATTTTAAATATGCCTTTGGAAATTTTAGAGAAACACAATTTCTGTTTGTATGAAGGGACTTTTTGGTCAAAAAAAAGAAATTATTTAAGTATCTATTAAATCATTCCATCAAAAATAAAGACCTTATTAGGAATATACAATAAAATTAGTTGTTATATTTTAAAATATGCTTTTTGGATGTCAAATGAGTTTTGGTAACAGGACTGAAAAAAATGCAACCATCTTCGACTTTGAAGCTTAATAAAAAATTAAATAAAATCACCTAAGATGGGCCAATGGCCATTTTGAATAGTTACACATGTATATGACTATATCCAGTTTTAAAAAAACATGTAAAAAAATATATTCAACTTTGGAGACTTACAAGTAAAAGGCACCCATTCGGTGGAATGACCCATAAAAACTTTAAAATATTTTGGCTTTGGGGAAAAATTCTGTAATGTAGTCAGATTATTTTATACCGATATCAGTAGCTCGGTCTCTCGGAACCAGTTTGACCACTAGATTCTCTATGTCAAGAGGAATAAGGCAGGGCTGCCCAATTTCACCTAAATTATTTATATTAACAACGCAAATGCTTACCTATGGAATATTCGAATTTGCATGGTATAACAATTTTTGATAAGGAATTTAAGATAAGTCCATTTGCTGATGATACAATTTTTCTAAGAGATAAAACTATGGTAGATATCACGCTAAAATCCATTTTATTGTTTTTAAGAGCGTCTGGTCTGTCTCTCAATTTTGATAAGTGTGAACTTCTGCCCATCCATTCCAGCTCTGAGACGTCTGTTGCCTCCATTACAGTCAAATATCTGGGGGTATTGATTTCAAAAAACACTATTAGAAGAGAGGAGGAAAACATTGCTTGGATGGCATGAAGAAATCGTTGAACCGATGGTTAACTAGAGATCTGAATATTTTTGGACGATCTCTCCTTTCTAAAGCCGAAGGAGTGTCAAAATTAATTTATCCATGCCACTCTGATTTTATCTCGGACAAAAATATTAAGAAAGACAATTCAATAATTTTTCAATTTATCTGGAGGAACAAAACTCACGATTTACGTCAATCTCATCTTATTAAAGACCGTGTAAAGTGAATTTCAACATTTTCTTCAATAAACATTATAAATGTCATAATTGTAATCTTGTAAATGAGTAAAAAGTCTCAAAATTGTATAGCCCCACCCCCTGCAGCTCCAGCCGTATAAATTCGCCTCGGTGGAGCCGTTCACTCGCGAATCGCAGATAGCATCAGATAGCAATAGCATAGATATTTTGTTCATTGTTAGCTAGCTAATCAATTATGCCTCGTTCGTGCATCTTCCCTGGATGTCGCAATGGTCAGGGCACCCGTACAAATCATAACATGTTTTTATAGCACGTGGTTTTATGCTGAGTACCTGTAATGTCTGGATAGCTAAATGGATAAAGTGCCTGCCTTATGTCCCAAACCCCACGGGTTCAAATCCCGCATGGTACAACTCTTTTTTTTTATTTTATTTTTTTATTAATTCCAGATTAAAAACACACAAGAAAACTATTTACAAAAACAGCGTAACTCTTGGAAAAAGTAGCTGCTGTTACAGACAGAACTCGGATAAAAACAGAGCAGGTTTACTGGATCTCTGCTGCACCTCTCCCCACACACAGCTCAGCTGCAGGCAGCAGTACTGCGCTGAAACCACGCCCACACACTGACACGCCCCCAGCGTTCCAGACCAGGGCAAAATCATGTTTTTTCATGATTTTTGAGACTTAATTTTATAAGGAAAACAATGTTTTTAATCAGTCAGATTTAAATGGGTGATTAATAACACATATTTATGCCATGTGACAAACTAAAAACACACATTTAATTTCACTTTACACGGTCTTTAAAGATTATGACGAGGAATTAGCGCATTGGATGTTAAGGCTCCGATTGGTTCATTTAGAATAAATTGGCTGAAGACCTTTTTGTCTCGTTCTAATTCAATGTGGTTCCACATCCCCAATTCTATATTTAAAAGCCTTGGATCTCTTGCTTAAATGTGACTTTGAATTAACAAGATTCCCATTTCTCTGTCAAATTTTCATAGACAAGTTTTGTATTTTTTGAAAATGATATTTACACACAATTTTACCCCACATGGATCCGTAGTATGGAATAACAGATCAATATTAATAAATAGAAAATCTACTTTTAAAACGGACGGACAGTAGTGGTGTTCTGTTAAATCACAGAGATTTTACCAATAAATTTAAGCTGAACTGTTCTGGTATGGAATATCTAAAAGTTTGCAAAGCTATTCCTGTAGCTCTTATTCATCTTATCCAAAACACCTTATTCAACAGTTACTTCGTTACCCAAATCGAAAATTGGAGAATATAGTGACTGATAGAAAGTGCGATAGTGTTTTACTTGTTACTTCCTTCAAATCTAAAATGTTTAATGATTTCAATAATAGTGTCTTGGTAACAACAAATTTGTCTGTAACTGAAAAGACATTCTCCAGTTTTGTCAAATGGCCAGTTTCACTTAAGGTTAAAGACTCACTTTAAAATCTCGCACAATATTTACCCAGTGGCAGAATTTTTGCACTGATTTAATTTTGATTCAACATGCTGTACCTTCTGTGAATGTCCAGAAGAATCCCTAAATCATCTTTTTCCTGTCCTTTTTCTTTTAAACTGTTGTGAGACATTAAAAATAGGTTGTCCCTTAAAATTGAAAACATACCATAACAACCCCCCACGTATTATACTATGTTGATGACCTTGATAATCAAATAACTGATGTGGTAAACATTGTCTTCTTGCTTGTTAAATATCATATATAGGGAGTCCGCGACTTACGGCGCCCTCGACCTACGGCAACTCAGACTTACGGCATAAATCATAATAATGAAATATGAAATTAAAATTATATATATACATTTTTTGTGTGTGTTTAAATGTTCTTAATTTCATCACTTTGTTGCAGCTGTGGTTGTTTTAAATGGCTTTATAAATGAAGTATCATTATTATTATCCTCGGATGAAGAGCGAAACGTCTTTTACAAATATTTCTATTACCGGTACAAATAAAGTCCAGTTGTTTCTGTATTGAACTTTTTTTTTTGAACTACAGAAATACATTCATACAATATTCCCATGATTCTTACAGATAAAATAACAACACAACTTATTTACATCCAAGTTTATTCTGAAATTCCCTACTCCCCCTGTACAAGAAAAAAAAAAGACTTTCCACAAAGGCAGCAGTGAACTGTCAGTGATAGTACTTTTCTTGGGAAGGAAAAAGAAATGAATCACAGTGTCTCTTCTTTTTATTATTTCTACTGCTGTCATCTTTGGCTAAGTTTTCGGCTGACAGATTACTGTCAAACACACTTCCTGGGAAAAACAAAGGTTTAAGCCAATAGAACAGAGCTGTGGGCTTTACGTTTTACAGTGCCAATACAGGAATGTTCTGGACCGTATACCTCTTCATTGCAACAAAAGAAACAAAACAAAAAAAAACGCTGTTTGTGTTCACAACACAAACAATTATTAACACATCTGGAGATAGTGACCTTGTGTAATTTCATAAAACTGGACAAAAAAAATCTACAAAAATGGAGCTAGGTAAATATTACACAACAGTAAACGTGTTATTTTAATGTTTAAACTCTTTTCTGTGGAACTTCTACACAAAACCAAAATTCTTGGTCTTAATGGCTAGCAGGAGTTTCTGTTTAAGTATTTGTTTGGAGGAGTAGAGTGGCACGTAGAGACGTGAAATGCAGGTGTTGGCTGTGGGAAGGTGCTGGTCATCTGGAGGCCGGATGGTGATGGAGGGCATGGGCTGGAAGCCCTCCTCACTGGCTGGCAGAGACGGGCTGGAGGTCCAGAAGTACACCTGAGGAGCAGACAAACCAGTTAACGCTGGGTATTATGGGGATATCTACTATGGTTAAAGCCCCACTGACATGATTTTTTAATTTTCATAAAATTGCTCAAAAATATATATATTTTATCATTTAAATATATTCGTTTTTGCAAACAAAATGATAACTTGGGCTGCCCCCTCTCTTAAGGCTGAAATATACCTGAGCGTCCTCCCTTACGCCACTCTACGCGCGCATTTTGTGCGCATGCGTTTCGCTGATATAGCTTCAGAAGCTACGCTTTTCAAATGCTCGCGTTTTCGCTCCAAATCCTGGTTGTCATGTGAGCAGCCCCGAGCAGCTGCGAGCAGAGGGGGACAAACTGAGGTCGCTGATTGGTCACTTGCTGACACGCCTACTGAAATGATTGACAGCTCGTCAGCTCACTCTATGAGCAGCCGGTTGCGGTGTTCTTCTGCGGTGTTCTGCTGCGGTGTTTCTACTTTATATGTTATAAAAAGTTCTCTCAGAAATAAAAATAATAACAGGGAGCGCTTTTCCTGCAGCCCACCAGGGAATATAAAGCCTCGCGCACCCAGGTAGGACCTGAATTCATTCATTTCAGTCATGAGTGAACGGAGGAAGAAGCGAATACTTGACTTTAGGCAAAAAAACAAAAGAAAAGGCCCGATCAGCAATAAAGAAGAGGAATTTAATTCATTTGTGTAACGTACAAAACAGTCCGGCGCCGGGGAAGTTTATGGTCAGACACCGCGCAAGCGTGCGCAGTCGTAAAAAAAAAGCTTTGCGCGTTCGTGCCCTGAGGGGCTACGCGGGGCTACGCTTTTGCCTTGACGTACGTACGTGGCGTATAGGCGTATAGGGAGAACGCTCAGGTATATTTCAGCCTTTAGACATCTGAGGCTACTCAGTGTCGCGCTCCTGCCACGTGGCCCCCTGGTGGGTGTTCCTTTGCCTGCGGGCGTGCTTGGGGCCCTCACTGTCTGGGGTTGGGCGCTTGGGCGTATGTCAGCTCGGCCTGGTGGCTGCCTGGTGGGGCTCGGGTCCTCTGGTCGGGTCTGGGCCTGAGGGGTGGGCGTCACCGGTGCCCGGGCCTCAGTATCCGGCCCTGGGGCTACGTTGGTGCAGCGGGCTCCGGCGGGGGCCTGTGAATTTGTCGCTGTTGACCCCGGGGGGTCATTGTGTGTAGTCACTGGTGGGGCTTCTCCTGTTCTCCCCTTTGGTCGGATCTAGGGAGTTAGTGAGTGGCTCGTCCTGTTCGGGTGGCCCTGGGGACTCTGGGCTCTGGGTCCTTCTTGGGTCTTGGGCTCTGGTTGCCCTTTTGCCTGCCTCAGGCCTTGGGGGGGCGGATCTCTGATGCCTCACGGTTGCTAGTGAATGTTCTATTGGAGGAAACTTTTTCACTTATGCATGCTCACAACCACACGCAAATGGATGCAGGGATGTATATGTAGATATATGCAGATATGTAGATGGGTATATGAATGAATATGAATGTATATGTATGTATTAGGCATGTAACGGTTGTAGTTGGTGTACCGAACCGAAAAGGTACGGAGGTGGACCGAACCGAACGTGCTGTACCGAAACGGTTATTTTTTCACTCATTGAATGTTAATATGTGCGCCGCGGAACAAAATTTCCTGGGCGCGTTTCAGCACGGAGCTATTATCTCGCAGCACGCGCAGCATTAGCCGTTAGCTTCTCGCTGCGGTTTCCTGTTTGTTAACGTTATGGTTTTCTTGTTAAAAGACGAGCGCACAAAGCTGTGTGTGTGGACGTTTTTTCATGAAGACTGGATCTGCAGCAGCAACACGTCTAACGTGAACGCGCTGGAAACTACGTCATCAGAACGTGAACGAGCTGTTACAAAGTACGCTAACCACACAGCTGCATTTAAACAACTTCTACAAAGTGCGCTAACAACACAGCTGCATTTAAACAACTTCATCAGGTAATTTAGATGGGTCCAGATCAATAACACAAACTGTATGAGTTTTTAAAGCTCTGAATCTAAGTCTGAAAGTTTTTAATGCACAGTTGATCCTTGCTATGAGACATCCATCACGTCAACACTTAAGTCAAAAAGTTCAGCTCTTTATGAAAAAACTAAAACTGATGGTCAACAAGTCCTGGAGCTGATTTAAACCCTGCCCTGATGATGAGTGAGATATTCAACCGTTCAAGAGGTATTGTTATTTTATTATAATTATTATTTATAATTTATTATTATTTAAAATTATAATCTTATTAACTTATTTTTTTACCTCTGTGTTTTATTTCCAGTATTTCCAGTTACAGAGGTAGCTGCTCTCCTTCCACTTCAGGGAAATCCACCAGAGATCACCTGCTGCAGCTAAGAAGTGTGTGATGACTGAATTGAACTCTGGAACTGTTCCAGGACCAGTCCCACCAAGAAGAGGTTGTGAGTAATGAGGACAAATACAGCCACACTGGTGCTACTGGACAAAAACTTTATTAGTTAAGATTGTAAACAGTCTGTTGCTGCTTATTGTTCTGGTTCTGACTGTTATTGTATTCATTAAGATTTTTATTATTTTTAATATAATTTATTTATTGTAGAGTGCTGTTTATTTAAAATATCATCCAAATGGGTCACTTTTATTTATTACTACAATACAATACAAACATATTTTTGGCATATTTTCAAAATAAACATTTTGTAAGTCTTTATTTTGTCTTTTTTTTTTGTACCGAAAATAAACCGAAAATAAACCGAACCGAGCCCTCCTTGTAATTGAACCGAACCGAAATGTGATTTTAGCGTACCGTTACACCCCTAGTATGTATACTGTATATATATTTGTAGGTATGGCATGTATATTTATGGAAATCTACTGCAAGGTCATTAATGTTATTAGTCTTTATGCATGTGTTGCTGTGTTCTGTCATGTACTTTGCAGGATTGCAGACGGAAGTTGGGTGTGTTTGCCTTGTGCTTTTTTGTGGATAATTGTATTTTTTTTGTCTTACTTTCTGTCTTTCCTTTCCTTTCTCTCTATTATTAAAAAAAATAATAATAAAAATAAAAAATTAATATCTGAGTGAGAGGATGGCTGTAAGGTGAGAAGGGAGGCCATCTATAAAAGGAAAAAAAAAAACTGAGTGGCTTTATTAAAGTAATTATTTTGTTAGCATTGTCAGGACTGATTTTTTTAATGTTTAAGTATCTCATTGGATACTGGGGCGGCTGTGGCTGAGTGGTTAGTCGTCTTCCAATGTAAGAGTTGGGGGTTCAATTCCACCAGCAGTCACATGCTGAAGTGTCCCTGGGCAAGACACTGAACCCCTCATTGCCTCCTGTGTGTGTCCCATCAGTGTGTGAATGTGATAAAGCTCTGATTATTCTTGGTATAGATCTAGTAGAGTGTTGTATGAATGGGTAAATGAGGCACAGATTGTTGTAAAGAGCTTTGAGTATCTTGATAAGATAGAAAAGCTCTATACAAGTACAGTCCACTTACCATTTATTAAATATATATACTTAAGAAGCAAAGTACTGAAGTGATTAAAGCTCTTGAGTCTTTACATTGGGACAAATGATACTTACCAGATCTTGCCTCTCGGTCATGCTCATCTTTTCTACTATGGACCAAAACCATCGTTTAAACTGGAGAAGTTTGTCTGCATTCTCCCCTGTAGGACAAACAAGTTTTCTTTAATATATTCAAGTGGGAACTGAAAACAGCAATTCTTTTTTCACTGACTCAGTGGGACTCCGACGACTAGACAGAGCAACACACCTGATTCATCATTGAACGAAGTGAAGCTGATCAGCATCTGGACGTTGACCTCTCCACAGCCATTGACCAGCAGTCTAAAGTCTTCTGCTGT
>JBBPBX010027900.1:0-18741 GCA_038048925.1 Garcialebias charrua
TTTAATGGCTTTAGCAACATTATGTGTAGCACAGATTAAACATGCCTCACAGTGTTGTTTGGCTGTCTGATGAAAGTTAATCGTAAACCAATTTTCATTGATTTGTCTCACCATCCCTCCTTTTGACACGTGGTCCAATCCATGTGTCAATGTTGCAAAAGAAGGGAAAAAGTGTCGTGGAAGGCATGGATTACCATTTGGACCTACCCACACATCATTTTGAAAAATGCATCCGTGTTTCTTCCAGTTTGCCTTTTCACTGCCTGGTGCAAACTTTTGCATGTCTGAAACAGAGAATGAAACATCATCATCTTTGTTTAAAGGCAAAGACAAAAGCATATTAGTTGGGTTAGGCAACATTGACGCTTGTTTAGCTGCTGTGTCAGCGAGTGAGTTACCTATGGAGACAGGATCAGTGTTTGATGTGTGTGCTGCACATTTGATGACTGCAATTCTGAGAGGGAGAGTGATTGCAGTAAGAAGTTCGTCTACAAGTTTGTGATGAAGGATTGGTTGGCCATCAGACTTGAGGAAGTTTCTGTGTCTCCACAAAGCTCCAAAGTCATGAACAACTCCAAAAGCATACCTGCTGTCTGTGTAAATGTTAACAGTTTTACCTTCAGAAAGTATGCATGCACGAGTGAGAGCCACCAGCTCGCAGGCTTGTGCTGAGCATGATGGTAAAGAAGATGATTCAACTGTGTGTGTGAGAGTAACAACAGCATATCCACTGCGAATCTGACCAGTGTCAGGGTCACGGGAAGAAGATCCATCAACAAAAAGTTCCCAATCAGGGTCAGTCAAAGGATTTTGTTCTAAGTCAGGTCGTGGTGTGCATATGACTTCAAGTTCCGCCATACAGTCATGTGGTTCACCATCATCCTCGTTTGGCAAAAGAGTTGCAGGATTCAAGACATTACATCGTTGGATGGTGATGTTGGGCATGTCCAACAGTGTGGTGTGATAACGTAACCAACGTGCGGTTGAAAGATGAGCAGTTTTTTGCTCATTAAGAATTTGAGTAACTGCGTGGGGGACAAGGAGAGTCAGATCAGAATACCCCACAATGTCTCTACTCGCCAGTGCAGCTTTTTCTGCTGCGGCTACAGCGCGCAAGCAGAGAGGCAAACCAGCAGCGACTGGATCCAATTTGGCTGAAAAATAGGCGACTGGTTTCAATCTGTCCCCATGCTTTTGTAATAACACTGACGTCATGTGGCCCTTCCTCTCATCCACAGCCTGTGTGAACGGGCGTGTAGGATCTGGAATACCAAGAGTGGGAGCCTTTTGCAACTGTTGCTTGAGTGTTTCAAAGGCCTGCAGTGCCTCAGTTGTCCATGTGACATGTGAGCTCATTTGTAAGTGTTTGTCATGACATACCTTTCTTAAAGGAGCCTCAATCTCAGCGTAGTTTGGGATGAAATGCCTACAATAACCGCAAAGACCTAAAAAAGACATGAGTTGTTTTTTTGTTACCGGTAATGGCAGTTTCACGATCGCCTCAACACGCGAGTCAGCAATTTTTCTTCCTTCTCTGGAGATCCTGTGTCCAAGAAAAGTGACAGTGGTTTGTACAAACTGCAATTTTGACAATGATGCTTTGTGACCTTGTTCTGCCAGAAATGTCAGCAGTCTGATCGTGTTCTCTTTACAAGACTGTTCAGATGGTGCAGCCAGCTCAGACATAAGGGTTAGGTACAATAGGTGCTCTTGCTTGGACAGAGGCATTAACTGCTCTTAAGTCTTGAACAAATCTCCATTCATCTGGAGGAGTAGGTCTGATCTTTTTGACTGGAAAAATTGGGGTTCTCACTGGTGACTCAGGGCAGGCGATGATCACGCCTGCTTCTAGCAAGGAGCGGAAAACTGGAGTGATACCTTTTTCTGCTTCAGGCTTCAGTGGGTATTGGGCTATTTTAGGTCTATAAGAAGACTTTGGTGTTATTTCAATTGGTTTTTGGCCCTTAATTAACCCGACATCATATTTAGTTGTGGCCCAGAGATGGGCGGGGACGTCTGCCAATTCAGGGTCGTCCAGAGACATCATGGACGTAACTAGTCATGCATTGTTATCAATCACTTCCTTTGTTGGCCGTGCTGTCAGCATGAGGCAAAAATCTTGCCTAAACATGTTGAGAGACGGTGAGAAGGAACAATCATCACGTGGTTCCCAGTCATGTGTGGTGTGTGCTCTAAGTGCTAGAGGACCTAGGGAACGCCATTGGGAGTCAGGTGGCTTTGCTAGTGAGATGTGAGGAAATGAGTCAGGTACTGTGAAGTAACTTGTCTGAGGTGTTGTTTTGTTGTTCAAATCTATCAGCACAAAACATGAGTCTTGTGTCCAACAGATAGATGTGGTGACAAGTTGTGTTGTCTGTGTTTGCAGAAATGAGTCCCCTAATGGGTCAGCTGGATCTGAAACGACATGAGCAGTGCAGTGTAGATGTGGTTCAGTCATGAAACAGACACTAGGTGGCAGCCTTTCTCTGGCCATTGAAAGCAGAGTATGTCTCTGATGTGGATCAATTAACAACCACTGAAAAATGAACAATAATTCAGGTGTGAGAGAGACCAGAGCATCAGACTCTAATTGTTTAGACACAGTCAAACCATCAGGTGCACAGTTTATTGCCAATCTAAATTTCAGAATCAAATCTCTTGCTAATAAATTTATTGGGCAAGAGTCAGAAAGCAAAAACTGATGTTCATGTGTTTCATGATCAAAAGGATCGATGATCTTGAGCGGAACTGTGACCGCTTCAGGAACTGTCCGGCCAGATGCACCTGTGGAATGGACAATTTTGTTAGAAAGTGGAGCATTTGGAAGACATTTACGCATGATTAATGACTGTGTTGCTCCTGAATCTACAAGAAATTGTAATGAAATGTTTTCAACCACTGCAGTCATCATTGGTAGTTTCAGATAAGCAGCTTGAGTGTATTTGAAGTAAGTAGGAATAACTTCTCCTGTGTATGTATGTGTGTGTGTGTCATTTGTTTCAGAAACAGGTGTGTGTGTGCTGGTACTTGCGGTCTGAAATCCCTGGCTCCCACCATCTTTGGCTAGTCAGGTTGAGTAACCCCTCTGGCTTTGTCCACCCCTGTGTCCAGCTTCGTTTCTGCCTTGGGGCGGGCCTTGATGTTGGTTTTGTCTGGAGTTGAAGTCTTGGTTGCCGTTGGGCCCTTGGTTTGGATAGGGCCTGAACTGACCTCTGCCTCGGTTGCCATATCTGTTGCGACCTTGGTTTCGGCCTCTTGGTCCTTGTCGGTGTGGACAGCTGCGGACCCAGTGTTCCAGGCTTCCACAGTTGTAGCATGGTCTGGGTGGAGCAAAGTCAGTTTTTTGAATTGCTGGAGGGTGATTTGCAGCTTGAGCCTGGTTCAGGGTCAGCTGAGTGGCTGCTTGAAGCAGAGTCAGTTGAGCGTCATCATGCAGTTTTTGTTTTTTCTTCTGAGTGGTGGTGACCTCTGTCACCTGCAGGTCCCATGCGTGCTCAGCATGATTCAGGAGATCAGTCAGGCGTGGTCTCTTCTTCCAGCCTATGTAGGTGGTCTTGATTGATTTCTTTATTGGTGAGAGAAAACCGTTCAGGACCGCCTGGCAGAAGATGTTTTCAAATGGTGAGGGGGCTGTGTCGTGTCTCCAGTTCCTGTCAGGCTCAAGGATGCCTGAGTGAGTTTTGAAGATGGGCAGGAGACGGTTCACGTAGTCTTGTGGAGTTTCATCAGGTTTCTGGGTGGTGCTCGCAATGTCTGCATAACAAGGAGCAGCTGGGAACACCTTTTTCAGGTCTTCCCCAATTTCTTTCACATTTTTCAAATACCCCTCGTTGCTGTCTGCGTGGATGTTTGGACTGACGAGTTGAAAATCGTTGTCCTTTTCAAAAAGTTCAGAGTTAAGTTGGGAGACAAACCCAAGACCATATATTGCTGATAAAATGACTTTTATCTCATGGAGAGTTGGTCTTATCA
This sequence comes from Garcialebias charrua, assembly GCA_038048925.1. Lineage (NCBI taxonomy): Eukaryota > Metazoa > Chordata > Actinopteri > Cyprinodontiformes > Rivulidae > Garcialebias > Garcialebias charrua. The sequence continues at coordinate 3,973 of JBBPBX010027900.1, forward strand.
CTTTGACTAACATAAACAATGCCAGAGCTATCCCTTCTCCACCCTGGGCTCTCTCAGGCAGGTGCTGCTTGGCCATGTCGATCAGCACGGCGTGTGGCCAAGGTCTATAAACCAACTGTGATTGCTCAGCCCCACCCACCTCCATCATGGGTGCAGTGATGACGGTGGTTTTGTCTTTCTTTTTGTCTGCCATTTCTTGTTGAATTTTTTCAATTTCCCCTTGAATTTGCTTTGCTTTTTGCTCAAGCTGATTTTTGTCAGCTTGCAGTCTTGTGTTCATGGCTGGTGGTCCACCAGAATCTATTCCCTCATGTTCAGTGTCTGTTGAGATGTTAGTCAAATCAGAGGGTGAGGGTGAAGAGTCAGGTGTGTTGGCAGTACCTGATTCAGTTGACGTTCCTGGTTGCTCCTTTTTCTTGGAGCCTTGGAAGTCATCGTCCATGTCCATGTTCAGAAACCAGTCTGAAAGTTGTCCAGCTCTCTGTGGCTCAGGGTACGGTGGTGGTTGGGGTGAACTCAGATGTGCCAGTGACGGATACAGGGCCATGGTGTGAGGTGGGAAGCCAGAAGTTCCAGCCGCAGATGGAGCAGAAGGAGAGAAAGAAACATTTAGTGGGTTAGTTTGTGTTTCTGTCCCTTTCTTATTTTTCTTTCCTAAATGTTTTGTCTCTTTTGGAGCCATCTGGTTTGTTTTCTTAATTTTCTGGGTCATCTGAAGGCTTTTTGATATTACTCTTTGACTTTGTAATTTGGATTCATTTTTCCACAGCTTAAAAGCTTGTTCATGATTGGTCACTGTTAACAATTCACTTTGTGGAATCTTTTTCTTGCAGCAGATCTTACGTTTTTGTTCTAACAATTGTTCTTCTAATTTTTGTATTTCCTGTGGATCAAACGATCCATTTCTTGGAAAATTAAATTTACAATGCCACTGTGGCACAAACCTTAGACACAGATCACCATGAAGTCTTCTCATTCGGTCAATTTCCGGCCCGCATGGTATATAAGCTTCACTTTTGCTGTTTTTTGTTCCCATATTATTTATTTTTATTTTTTATTATTTTTATTTTTTATTATTTTTATTTTTTATTATTTTTATTTTTTATTATTTTTATTTGATTTAAATGTCTGTTTTATTTACTTTTTTACTGTATCTATTTAGTTCTATTTGTTATCCGTATTTATTTAATATTTCAGTTAATTTTACCTGTTTTAAAAACAGGTTATTTGCCTAATTTAATTTTGAATGAGTTTATTGTTTCAGGACCAGGATGTTTAAAACCATGTTGTATATCTACTTATTTTTGAATGAATTTATTTATTGTTTAGAACCAAGTTATGCGCCTAATTGTTTTATTTTATTTTAAAACGAGTGTAACTACACAGGTTTATCTATTTTTTATTTGTTATTTTTCGCTTTTTATTTTATTTTATTTTATTTTTTATTGAGCGCTCCCCAAATCTATTTCTGCTGTGGCACGATTTGTGGCCGTCTTCAAAGTATTTCTACCTCATATAACAACCTACGTGCGGCACGATTGGCGACAATTTTTTTAACGTATTTCTACATTTGAATTGCCTACGTGCTTGATTTTAGGGCGGACCTTCCTGCGTTAAGAGTTTAACGCGAAAATTGTTCTTGCACTATCGAGTGCTCACAATTTTAACGTGTTCTTGCGTTCTTAAAAATAAACGCTCACAACGCTTTACGTTTCTTGCGCTCACAACGATTTACGTGTTCTTACGTTTAAAAATAAACGTTCACAGCGCTTTTCGTGCTCTTGCGCTCAAATTTCCTACGGTCCTTGAACGCGTCTCGTATCAGTTTTACTTCGGCTTAAATCTTTCAAACTTGAAAAAGAGATTTCTACGTTACCTCTTCAGCCTTCCTGTTGGTTCGTGGAATATTGTCGATGCTGGCTCTCCCGCTGTGAGGACCGAAACGTCCTTTTCGTCTCTGAAGTCTACTCGAGGAAGAGGAGCAGGTCGCTAAGACCCGCGGTTCCGGAATCCCGTCCGGTCGTCTCCAGCGGCGGTCAGTCAAACGCAATATCCTGTCTTCGTGACGCCAAATTGTGAAGTAAACTTCTGAATAACAAGGCAAGGCTGTCCAAACGGAGTTCAAGTTTATAAGATTTAATGTATCTTGCAAGATAGAGAACAGAAATGGTACAGGCACGAAGCTGTCTGGCTCTGCTCTGCTCAGACAGTAACACAGCATGGATTAAGAACCCTCGTACAGTTGGGGGTGGTACCATGGGTGGAACGGGAGGTGTTTATCACCAGGTGGAAACTTTTGATAACACATGAGTACTCAGCAGATGGAAAATGAGCATTCAGCACTTCTTACAGCGTTTTCAGACTAACACGAGCAGGTCACAGTTTGTTTAGCAGATAAACTGAGGAACATGACGTTAAAACTTAAGGAACAGGTGGTTGGTTTCACACAGATGGTCACAAAATGTGGTTGGTTTCACACAGGCATTTTGGAATGCATGATTCTGAACATGATGTGAAAAGTTTAACACATAAGTTTAATTATGAGTTTAATACCTGAGAATGTATGATTCACTTTACACAACGAGGAGCCATTGAAGAAATTCTACTTCCGGGGTCAAACGGAAGTAAGACACATAATCGCTTCTACAGTGACACCCCCAGGAATAAGGTAATAGCTGTAGTACAGAGTCAGAGTCAGAGAGTCAGAGAGTCTTTATTGTCATTTGCACCGCATGTGGTACATGAGATGAAAACGAGATTATGTACACGAGGTCCCAGTTACATCCAACAACAAATGAAAGAGAAAAACAGTAATAACATCGAGAACTAACTAAGAAAAACATCAACTAGTAATACACTAAGCCTAATATAGTGGGAATAAACAGCAGCACGAACATGAGTTTGTATGAGCAGATGGTCACAGATGGTCACAGATGAACACAGCAACAAGAAAACATATCAGCATCACCATGATGTGATATTTTGCAGTGTTTATTTTAATTTTATTTTTATTTATTCATGAGTCTAACAGCCTCAGGGTAGAAGCTGTTCCTCAGTCTAGTGGTTCTACACTTGATGCTCCTCAACCTCCGTCCTGAGGGGAGTGGGGCAAAGAGTGAGTGTGCTGGATGAGTGAGGTCTTTCATGATACAGGTGGCTCTTTTCCTGCATCTAGAGGTGTAAATGTCTGTGATGGTGGGGAGACTGACTCCAACAGACTTCTGTGCAGCCTTCACCACTCTCTGCAGAGCTTTCCTCTCTTCAACTGTGCAGCCTCCATGCCACACGTTGATGCTGGAGCACAGGATGCTCTCCACTGCACACCTGTAGAACGAGGTGAGAACTGGGCTGCTCAGACCGGCTCGTCTCAGCCGTCTGAGGAAGTAGAGTCTCTGATGACCTTTCTTGATCAGGCTGGTGGTGTTGTTGCTCCAGCTGAGGTTATCATTCATGTGTACACCCAAGTATTTGTAGCTGGAGACCACTTCCACTGCAGACCCACCTATTATCAGTGGGGCATGGGTGTGTTTGTTCCTTCTGAAGTCCACAATCATCTCCTTTGTCTTCTTCACATTCATGTGAAGATTATTCTCTTTGCACCAGCTCTCCAGGTGTTCCACCTCCTGTCTGTAGCTGGACTCATCATTGTTTGTGATGCATCCCACCACCGCTGTATCATCTGCAAACTTAACAATATGACAGCCTGGAAGTGTGGCTGTACAATCATATGTGAGCAGAGTGAACAGAAGGGGGCTCAGCACACATCCCTGAGGAGAGCCAGTGCTGAGGGTTATGGTGGAGGAGGAGAAGTTGTGGATCTTCACGGACTGTGGTCTGTCTGTTAAGAAGTCTAGTACCCAGTTACAAATAGAGGGGCTTAGTCCAAGTGTAGATAGTTTGTCTATCAGAGTTTGGGGGATCATGGTGTTGAAGGCAGATGTGAAGTCCACAAAGAGCAGACGCACGTATGAGTCTTTCTGATCCAGGTGGGTGAGAGCAGTGTGGACCACGGAAGAAATGGCGTCCTCTGTTGATCGGTTCTCACGGTATGCGTATTGATGAGGGTCCTCATTGATGTTGACGGTTGCCTTGATGTGGGACATGACCAGTTTCTCAAAACATTTAGCGACTATCGGGGTGAGGGCCACCGGTCTATAGTCATTCAGACCAGTCACTGTGGAGCTCTTTGGGACTGGGATGATGGTCGCGGTCTTCAGGCAGGTGGGAACTGACTCCAGTGCAAGTGAGGTGGTGAAGATGTCAGCCAGCACCTCACAGAGCTGGTCCGCACATTCCTTCAGAACTTTCCCTGGGATGTTGTCTGGTCCGGTTGCTTTATGAGGATTAATCTTTCTGAGACTGCCTCTCACTTCTGCTGCGGACACCCTGAGATGCTCTTCATCTGGTGATGAGGTGAGTCTGGTGCTAGCAGGTCTGTTTGGATCATCAAAACGTGCATAAAACTTATTGAGGGCATCAGGCAGAGATGGGTCCCTGGGGCATTGTTTGTTTTTGCCTTTGTAATCTGTTATGCATTTAATACCCTTCCACATGCTCCGTGGGTCTTGTGAGGTGAACTGTCCCTCGATCCTCTGTGCATACGTGGCCTTGGCCTTCTTAATGCCATCCTTCAGTTCATTCCTGCTCTTTCTCAGTTCCACTTTATCTCCTGACTTGAATGCAGTGTCTCTGGCTGCTAGCAAGGCGTGAACTTCTTTATTTAACCAGGGTTTCCGGTTCGGGTAGGATTTCACATATTTTTTTATGGATACATTTTCAGAGCATGTACTGATGTAACCCAGGACTGAGGAAGCGTACAGTTCCATGTCCACTGAACTACCATCAGTGGCTGCTTCTCTGAAAACAGACCAGTTTGTCCTCTCAAAACAGTCTCTCAACAAGGGGGAACTATCTTGAGGCCAGATTGTTATTTCTCTTTGTTCCGGCTTTGAGCGCCTGAGTGGAGGGAGTTCTCTTGGGGCCAGAATCAGAGAGTCGTGGTCGGAAGATCCGAGCGCTGGGCGTGTCTTCGCCGTGTATGCCCCCTTTACATTTGTGTAGACTTGGTCGAGTATTTTATCTCCTCTCGTAGCTGCGAAGACGTTCTTATTGAAGGCTGGGAGGGACACTTGGAGATCTACGTGATTGACGTCCCCGCAAACAATGAAAAGCCCCTCAGGATATTTACACTGCAGCGAGGTGAGTAAGTCATGAATCTCTCCCTGGGCGTCATTAGCATTAGCATCGGGTGCTATGTAAATAACGCTGATTACGATCACTGAATAGTCACGTGGCATATAATGCGGCCTACATCTTATTGTGATCAACTCCACGGCAGCTGAACAAGCTCTTTTTATCACAGCACAGTTCGTGCACCAATCTTTGTGTACGTAAATACAAACACCGCCACCTCGCGTTTTCCCCGTAGTCTCGAAGCACCGGTCTGTTCTGAAAAAGAGCCGGTCGTCCAGCTCGTAAACAGAGTCTGGAGTCTCCTCAGAAATCCACGTTTCCGTAAGACAAAGCACGGAACATCTTCTCATCTCCTCCGACGTGGTCACCCTCAAACGAAGTAGATCCATCTTGTTGTCGAGTGAGCGAACGTTAGACAGGAAAAGAGCCGGCATCGGGGGTTTACCGGTTTTAGCGTCTTTCCGCATTCTCGTCATAATTCCTGCACGACAACCCCGCTTCTTTCCTCGTGAGCAGCGCTTTCTTTTCTTTCCCCTGGAGTGCATCTGCTTCCAGAAGGACGTTTTTAGCAGGTCCAATCTTCCGAGTTCTGATTTGAGTTCGTTGCTGATTTCAGCTGTGCCCTGTGGTAAATCCGCTCCAATTCTTAACAGATCAGTTCGGCTGTAATTCACCCGCAAAACACGCGCAGAGTCAGGTACAAAAACACTTTTAAAATTACTAAAAACTAGAGATGATCCGGGAACTCGTGAAGCTGCGGCTGCACTGAGCGCGGCCATCTTGCATCTTGCGTGTCGGACAATGTACAGTTAATCTATTCAGTGATTATGCTGTGAGAGTTTCATTTACCTTTTAGCCTGTGGTTCAGGAGATATTTTGCAACATGACAAGCACACAAACATGGGCAAAAGCGGTATTACCTGTCTTATATGGCTGAACAATCAGAGTTGAGCATTTAAATGCAGATCGATTTCTTTCAGGCCACGAGGTATGATGATATAAATAGCTGAGTGCAGTGTTGCCTTTTTTTGGAAACAAACACATAACTACCTTTCCCTATTGTCACCTCGCCTCCCACTCCTCTATTTAATTCTTCTCGAGGCTGATGTAAAAGATGTCCTTTGCTTGCTTTTTCAATTTGAGACACAATTCGGCGGGTGAGATGGAGCCTCCACGTCGGGGTACAAATCATCCCAGTGTGTCGGAGAAATTGAATTTCACATGAATACGTGATTGGCTGTGATGTGCGCCCCAGCAGTCACGGCAGCTAATCCTCTGTGCTCGTAATGCCATGCGAGCGCAGTACGCCTGTGCTGGGCCAAGACAGCTGCACAGCCTCCCCCCCCCCCACAAATACACACACAGGAGAGACACACCTATGTGATGACATGCTTCTGAGGAACAGAGACCCAGAGAGCCACCATCACGCACTCGCAGCAGGTCACCAGCAGCTGCCTGCTTGTTCGTGACTGCAGAGCGTGCTGGGTGTACATGTCGCCACGTTTACAACCTGCTGCGTGTGTGTGTGTGCGGAGCTGAGGGGGCTGTGGCATGTTCATGAGTGTTACTGTCTGCTCTGCTGCCCTCTCTTCACCGTCACATTCACATGCACTTGTGGCCCCTGCAGCGCCTCGCTGCCACACAGCTCCAGTATCATGGCTGTCATCAGCCCTCACACTGAGAGTCTCTTGAATCCAGCCCCTCCTGTCTACACAAAGAACATCATCTGTTTCCTTTGTTGTCCACACTTCACTGCAGCAGGGAGAAACAGTTTGCTCATATATTTCAGGAAACGGTAATGACAAAATGTCCAGGAGAGGCAACACGTGTCGGACGACGACTTGCAGATGACACTCTCAAGCACAAGTGTGCATGATTGTATACACACACTTTTAGACGTTAAACCTCTCCTGCAACAAACACCTGACAAGTGGGACTGCCACTGTATACTTCAGGTTTAGGCTTAAAATAAAATGTAGAAAAGCTGATAGAGGAACATACCGTAATTTCCAGACTATAAGCCGCTACTTTTTCACAGGCTTTGAACTTTGTCTTATACTGTACAATGCTGTAGCTAATTTATGGATTTATTTTTATTTTTTACAAGCTAACGAGCTTCATGCTGCCAAAACATTTAGCCTCCTCATGTATCATGGAGACTACCTGTATAAATAAAGTAAAAAATAAATAAAAAATCTGACCAAAGAAATTACCAAACAGGGCTAATGTATTTTATGGTTTTTAAACCAGCAATGTTACAGAAAAAAGTTCTGCAAATTAAATATTTACAGTACGGCGGAGGTTTCTGCTACTGGAAGCTGAGGGAGGCTGCCGCGGCGATCAACGCGCTGGCGAGACTTCCTGCTCAACAAGATTCTCTGATCCGGGCTATGACCTCAACGACCCAGCTGTTGTACGAGCTGAACCGCACGATGGGAGCAGCGGTGGACAGCCGCGGACCTGCGGTGCGTTTTGGGACTCGTTTACAGCCGACCCATCAGGGCACAGATGGGGATTTGTAGCTCGGAACCTCACATGATTCGGATTTGGACCTAGACAGCACCTGGACTTCAAGGCTGCAGTCAAAAGTACACTGTAGCCTGGCCTGAAAATAAATAAAGCGACTAATCTAATCGGGACTCTGAGCAACCTTGAAAAGAGGCTGACTGAAAACTTCTCCTGGAGTCGAAAGCTGTTGAGAACTCGCTGCCCCCCCTCCCCCCAGAGGTCTCTGTGTGCATTCAGATGGAGCTGAGCTGAGGCCATCTACAGACTGTGCTTATCTGAAATGATTACTCACGGACTATCTCCCTGCTTGCCATGAAATGCAACATGTCTTGTCTTATTCGTGCTTAAAGCTGGTAGAGTTTTTTAGACTTTATCATAGAGTGTCCTAAGACAAAATGTGATAGATTCTTTTTTGAATACCAATGATTATCCGACTGTATGTTCCTTTTTCCATATCTGAATGTTGGCGGCGCGGTTTTATACTGCTGCGGCTTCCGTGCGTACGTCCCTCTTCGGATGGTGCGTGCGCCAATTGCAAAACGTTGTACCTTGGTGCAAATATGCCAATAAAGATATATTCTATTCTATTCTATTCTATTCTATTCTACATGTTTAAGTAAAAAAAAAAGTTTCTTATGTTACAACGTAGGCACCTGCAGTTATACAAGTGCGGCCCATATATGTACACAGTTTTTTTTTCTTTGTAAATTGAGTGGGTGCGGCTTATATTCAGGTGAGCTCAATAGTCCAGAAATTAGGGTACCTCAAGACTCCGGTTGGAAAGATTTTAATAACTCAGAAAAAAAAAGAAGAAGGTAAGAGTCTCTAAGCTGCCTTAACCACTTACCGTATTTTCCGCCTGATAGGTTGCACCATTATATAGATCGCTTTGTCCAAGTATAGGAAATAAATTGGAAAAATCCATAAACGGGTCGCACCTTTATTTAGGTCGCATCTATTCTGCGTCACCGCGACGCGTCAGCGCCTCATTTGCCCCTACTGAAAATGGCGGCCACAGAAGCGAGCGAGCACGGAAGGACTTTACAAGATTAACATGGTAAAAACAATTATTTGTTTGCTAAAAATTATAGCTGACATTATAGCACAAGGGTTCCTGAGCTTAACCGTTCCTTAATAAATTCACAAAATGGTCAAATCTGCTGGATTTAAATTATTTCGCTTTGACGTCTTCCAAACATTGCGTGCGCTACGAAAATAAATTATAAATAAATCAAATTTTATCTCAAATGTCTCATACATACAGGTCAACAGTTTTTAAATGAAACCCAAATAATTACATTCTGTAAGCTGAAAGAAAATCAGCTATTTAGACAAATAGTAGCAGGAAAATAACCTGAAGCTAACACGACACGATTACGTCTATAAATCAACAAATTTGATCTCAAATGTCTCATACAGGTCAACAGTTTGTAAATGAAACCCAAATAATTACATTCTGTAAGCTTGAAAAAAAATCTGTCCTGTGGATCATGAGTTATTTATCTAAATAGTATCCGTTTACGGTAGCTAACCGCTAACAACGATGCTAAAGATCGATTTTTTTTAAATCTCAAACATCTCATAAAGCTAGTCACTTGTAAATGTCCATACAGTGATTACTTTCTGTAAGTTTGATAAACATCTTTCCTGTGGTTCTTGACTTATCTTGCTAACAAACACAGCTAACAACACAGCTAATAGCAGTTACCTCCAGAGCAGGAGGCCGGGCAGCGGCAGAGTAAGTCCGACCAGAGGAGGCTGTCTTGGACACATGAGGTGGGAACGGTCGGTGGACTCAGAGCTCCAGAGCAGGAGGCCGGGCTGCGATAGAGTCAGTCCGACAAACAGAGGCTGCCTTGGACACATGAGGTGAGAACGGTCGGTGTACCCTAGCGGCCGAAAGTGGTACTGCACCATTTTTTGCCAAAATGAATAACAGTCATATCTGAGCCAAAAATTGAAAAAAATAAAATTGGACTAAAAACATATGAAAAAATCCATTAACAGGTCTCACCTCTCTATAGGTCGCAGGGCATGCAAATTAGGCAAAAAACTGCGACCTATAGTCCGGAAAATACAGTATGTTACTGAAAAAGTAGAAGACAGACATCCTGTTTTTCAAAGTGCACTCAGCTGCTTCAAAAACTTTTCCTTTACGTTTCCTCAGCTGCACACTGATCAGCATCAATACAGGCCAACCTTCAGTGCTAACAAGCCTGTTGAAGATATTTGTTGCAGGGGTTTTCCTCTTATTTCTGTCAATAGAAAGGAAACTCTACTACAGTATATAGAAACTATACAGTATATTTCCCTGAGGAGCTCACATGAAGTGTAATGTCACTGTTTGTGTATTCACTGCTCAGGGGTAAATGGTTTTGATTGGCTGAGTGGACTGTCACAATAAAACTATCCAGTTTTGGAATCGTGGGTTTACGTGTAGCTGAAAAAACAAACAAACCTTGCTTTCACAAACTCATAATTATCTTCATTCCAAAAGCATTTCTATACACTGAACTAAAATATAAATGCAACACTTTTGTTTTTGCTTCAATTTTTCATGAGCTGAACTCAAAGATCTAAGACTTTTCAATGTAAACATCCATCCATCCATCCATCCATTTTCTTCCGCTTATCCGGGGTCGGGTCGCGGGGGTAGCAGCCTAAGTAGGGAGGCCCAGACTTCCCTCTCCCCAGCCACTTGGAGCAGCTCCTCTGGGGGAATCCCAAGGCGTTCCCAGGCCAGCCGAGAAACATAGTCCCTCCAGCGTGTCCTGGGTCTTCCTCTGGGTCTCCTCCCGGTGGGACATGCCCGGAACACCTCACCAGGGAGGCGTCCAGGAGGCATCCTAACCAGATGCCCGAGCCACCTCAACTGGCTCCTCTCGATGTGGAGAAGCAGCGGCTCTACTCCGAGTCCCTCCCGGATGACTGAGCTTCTCACCCTATCTCTAAGGGAGAGTCCAGCCACCCTGCGGAGAAAACTCATTTCAGCCGCTTGTATCCGAGATCTTGTTCTTTCGGTCATAACCCAAAGCTCATGACCATAGATGAGGGTGGGAACGTAGATCGATCGGTAAATTGAGAGCTTTGCCTTTTGACTCAGCTCTCTCTTCACCACGACAGACCGGTAAACAGACCTTCTCAAATATTCACAACTTTTCTTAAATCTGTGTTAGTAAGCACTTCTTTGTTGAGATAATCCATTCACATCACAGGTGGGCCTTTGGCTGACCACAATAAAAGGCCACTCTAAAATGTGCAGTTTTATCACCATAGCACAATGACACACATGTCACAAGGTTTGGGGGAGCGTGCAGTTGAAATGCTGTCTTCAGGAATGTCCATGTTAAGTGAATTTGGCACTACATCCAACCGACTTTACAACCACAGATAAGTGTAACCAGTGCTGGGCAGCGCTAATCCAAAAATTAGTTCCGCTATTTCTAAAGCACTTATTAATTTATTTAGGTCCGCAATTTCAAAAGTGCTTATGTATTAGCAAAGCTAGCAGAAGCTAATGCTAACGCGCTAACGTGCAAATGGCGAGCTACTTTTTTAAATCCAGCAGATTTGACCATTTCGTGAAACGGTTAAGCTCAAGGACAACACCCACCGTGACAGTAACAATTCACCATATTGGAGAATTACTGTAGTATTTTATGAATTTTATTTTCATTTTTGCATTTGGGCCAGGCGAGGGTTAAAAAAAAAAAAAAAAACAACCCACTCCCGAATGAATCCGGAAACCTGGCCGAAAAGTCCCGAAGGGTCATGCCTTTCGTTACATTGATCTCCACCCAGAAAGCAAGGCAGAAGGTAGGAGTGAGTTTCCATGGAGGTTTATGAGAGTGAGAGTAAAACTGCATATTTCCTGGTGCATTTTTGTGTACAACTGGACCAGTGGTCTGCTTTTATTTATTATTTATTTTATAGACCTTTTTAATAAGATATAACACCGCTGCGACTGTTGCTGGCTGCTCTCCTCTCCTCTGCCCAGAGAGGAGCGAGCCGTGCGGCTTCTCCCTGGCTCCCCGTTCCGCTGCGGGTCAGCTTTGAAGTTCGTGCTGGGGCTCGGTTCTGTCCAGCCTTGTTGCTGGAGCACGGGGAAGCACAGAGAGCACGGGGAAGCCCGCGCGCGATGGTACATCCAGACCGACAGAGCTCCGCGCTGCGGCTGCCTTTCTACTCCCGACCTGTCTGGTCAGGGGAGAGAATAAAAAGGCGATGCGGAAATGAATGAATTTGTCGCGATCAAGCGAATTAAACTAGTATGTCTACGTGGATGCTGCTCAGAATATGACAGACATCAGTGAGCAACCGCTTCTCTTTTTTTTTTCCTCTCTCTGAGCAGCGGTCATGGAAGTTGATGAAGGCTTATTAAAACTCCGCCTGTAACTCCAAGGCGGAATCTTTAGTGATGTGAATGCCCATATTTGGAGAGGGGCAGATCTTCCCGGAGCTTCTGCTAAAATCTGCTATAAATCATGAAATAACACATTTTGCATTATTTCTCTACAATATAAATAAACGCTCCTGTATTATTTTTAAATAAACTAATAAATATTAATGGCGATGCAATTTGAAAACATGGTGGGTCATGGACTTTAAGCTCAGAAAAACCTTGTGCTATAAAGTCAGCTAAGAAATATATTTTTTCTCAGCAAAGAAACAATTGTTTTTACCGTGTTTTCTTGTAAAGTCCTTCGCTTCTGTGGCCGTCGCCATTTTGAACAGGGCAAATGGCGAACTACTTTTTTAAATCCAGCAGATTTGACCATTTCGTGAAACGGTTAAGCTCAGAAAAACCTTGTGCTATAAAGTCAGCTAAGAAATATATTTTTTCTCAGCAAAGAAATAATTGTTTTTACCGTGTTTTCTTGTAAAGTCCTTCGCTTCTGTGGCCGTCGCCATTTTGAACAGGGCAAATGAGGCGCTGACGCGTCGCGTAGGCCGCTGAGAAACATCCATAAGTTCACCCTCCATGTTAAAAACTCTTTGTCTGACTCTTCGAAAACAAGCAATAAGGCTGCAGAGTAACACACTGGCTGCTAACTGCTATAGAGAGAGCGCTCTCTCTAGCCCCCCTTAGGGCGGGGACCGCTTTTTTTCACGGACCACATCCGGCGCTGACAGGATATGGTCCGTGAGCAGTCGTCCGGTTGATTTAAGAGCCCGTAAATAAGTTTTTTCGTTTTTACTGATAGATAATTAGTTATTAGCTGGACGGCATTTTAAATAAAAATAGCGCAAATCCGCTTATGAATTATAAAAGTTAGTCAATCCACTATAGCGCTAACAAATTGTTTAGGTCCGCTATCAGCGGATTAGCGCTTTAGCACTCCCCAGCGGTCTGGTGCCCAACACTGTGTGTAACTAAACCTGTCCCTATGTTTGTTATCCATAACACATGCCTATCCACACCATTACCCCACCACCACCATGGACCTCTCTATTCACAATGTTGACATCGGCCCACAAAGCCATACACACAGTCTTTCATCAGCCTCCTACAGTGAAAACCAGGAGTCATCTGTGAAGAGAACATCTCTCAATGTGCCATACACCATCAAATGTAAGCATTTGCCCACTCAAGTTGCCAAACTTTAGTCAGGCGGAGACACCGATGAGGACATTGAGCATGCAGATGAGCTTCCCTAAGATGGTTTCTGATAGTTTGTGCAGATATTTTTTGATAATATAAACAAATCTTTGTAGCGGGAGTCTGGGTCACTGATCTCAGATGATCTTGGAGGTGAAGATGCTGGATGTGTTGTTCCTGAGCTGGTGTGGTTACACATGGTCTGTGGGTATAAGGCGGGTTGGATGTACTGGCAAATCCTCTGAAACGTCTTTGGAGAAAACTTACGGTAGAGAAATGAACATTCAGTTCATAGGTAATAGCTCTGGTGGACACTTCTGCAGTCAGCACGCCAACTGCATGTGCTTAATTTGTAAACCCAACAATGCTGGGGGTCATTGTTTTGATACGTGAGTTACAGAATGTATGTAATTACCCATCAAACTTTTCTCTCATATTTTTAATAAATCAAAATGTTATCAATGACCCACTTAAACTGTAAAATTGATTTTCAATTTATTTGTGCTGTTTAATTATATGTCGTATTTTTAATTAAATTTCCCATGACTGAACTTTTAGAGGAGGAAATTTTTTATGGGTAGAAGCAGAAATGCTTACGGTACTTGAAAGAGCAGTTCGTATGTGATATGAAATCGTAAGTGGCTGTTATGTTTAAAATGAGTGTTTATGTAAATATTTTCAGATTACATATCCAATACCTGTTTTTTTTAATTCATTCAACACTCAAATTTGTTCATAACTTTATTATTAGTAATCCTGATAGTTATTGGATCCAAGCAAACAGTTACTGGAATACCCTGTCAAAATAAGAGAGTTCCCAGATTCTGTTCTGGCAGGATCCGGCTCAAATTAAACTCTAAACTGCACACTCCCTCAAAACTTGCAACATCTGTGTCATTGTGCTGTGTGACAAAACTGCAGATTTTCGAGTGGCCTTTTGTTGTGGTCAGCCTAAGGCACACCTGTGCAATAAGCATGTTGTCTGATCAACATCTAGATATGCCACACCTGTGAGGTGGATGGATTATCTCAGTACAGAAGTGCTCACTAACACATATTTACACACATTTGTGAACCATATTTGAGAGATAAAGGCCTGTTGTGTACAAAGAAACTGTCTTAGATCTTTGAGTTCAGCTCATGAAAAATGGAAGAAAAATAAAGTGCTGTGTTTGTTTTTGTTCTTGTTCAGTATACAGTACATTAATGGTGGAAAATCTCCAAAAAGGACTTTCAATATTATTTAAGATTTAGCAAAACTGATATTCTGTCCTAACAATATTTATTTTATTTTATAATTTTTTCACTTCCTTCTAGATCCTTCTGTATTTTTATTTTTTGTAGTGAGCATTACAGCTTGGGCCCAGTTGCACAATAGATTTAACCTGGCACTTTCTGGGAGATCCGAGTGAAGGAGATGTTAGTGATGCCTGCACAGAGGAGAAGAGAGAGGTTTCTAATCTGATAAT
>JBBPBX010027900.1:19099-36962 GCA_038048925.1 Garcialebias charrua
CAGGGACTAGAGTGTATAAAAAATAAAACTCCAGGGCTCACGGTGGTAAAAGCTTATGCAGCACCTCTGAATCATCTAGTAGAGTGAACAAAATGAACACAGTTTGGTATCTACAGTTGTTTTCATGTCATGGTTTAGTGCCTTTTTTTTCAGCAGAGGGATGATCCAGTTTTTCTACCATTGAATGTTGTGACTGGATTATCTCTTTTAGCTATTTCCACCTCTCAACCAAATGCAAACTGAAAGCACTTCCACGAAACAGTAGCAAAGACCAGGCAGTCTTTAGGCTCTTTGACTGCCTTGCTAGGCAGCACAAAGTCGCAACAACAGCTGTCTGACTTGAACCCCTTCATGCCACTTAAGTCTATTCAGAAATAGCACCGAGACAACTTTGAGTGTGAGACTGTGCTTGAGTTGAAGTGTTTTGTTAAAGTGCCTGGAGTGACAGTACACCATCAAAGTCAAAGTCAAAGTCAAAGTCAACTTTATTGTCAGATCTGCAATATGTACAGTGCAGGACATACACAGGACCGAAATTGCGTTTCTCTCAGTCCCTCGGTGCAACAGTAAACATCTAAACATTGAAACACTGAAACATATAATAATAGACATAAGCATAAAAATAGTAAAACTAACACTGTCCTGAGTTTTTTTTCATAGTGGTATAAAAAAAGAGTATAAAAAGTATAACTAAAATAAACTAAAGGTTTCTAGCATTGACATTTGCAAAGTGGCAAAGCAGCGTATGAGTCAATGTACACAGTATATGTATGAGGTAGTAGTTGATGTTGTTGTAGAGGCAAAAAGTGGCATATGCAGTAAGGCACATTGGGCATCCCTAAATAAGACCGTTCAGAGCACACTGTATATGTACCAGCAGTGGTGTAGATATTAGAGTAGTGTAAATAAATGTAAACAGTAGTAATTACATGTAAGCAGTAGTAATAAAAGTAAACAGTATTAATAAATGTAAACAGAGAATGTAAACAGTATTATGATTATAGGCAGTGATGTAATACAGACATTAGTGCAAGTATGAGAAGTAGTGCAAACTGTATGAGCACATGACCGAGAGTTTAGTGAAAACCCGTTTGGTGACACAGAGTCTAGTGTTAAAAACTTTGTGTTGAGTGATAGTATGTGAGAAAGTTTTAGTGTTAAGGCAGTTCAAATGGGAGGGGAGGCAGAGCAGGCAGAGTGTTTAGCATTCTGACTGCCTGATGAACAGAGCTGTCTCTCAGTCTGCTGGTTCGAGCCTGGAGACTCCTCAGTCTCCTTCCTGATGGCAGCAGTCTGAAGCAGCTGTGTAGTGGGTGTGTGGGATCACCTGCCATGCGGTGGGCTTTCCGAGTGAGGCGTTTGCTGTGTAAGTCCTGCAGTGAGGGCAAGGAGGTGCCCACGATCTTCTCAGCTGCTCTCACAATGCGCTGGAGGCTCTTGCGGCAGGATGCAGTACATGCACCAAACCACACAGTGATGCAGCTGGTCAGGACACTTTCTATGGCACCTCTGTAGAAGGTGCTCATGATGGGGGTTGAAGCTCCAGCCCTTTTCAGCTTGCGGAGAAAGTAGAGACGCTGGTGAGCCTTCTTTGCCAGTGCTGCAGTGTTCCTGCTCCAGGACAGGTCCTTTGAGACGTGCACTCCCAGGAACTTGGTGCTGTCCACTCTCTCCACTGCGGTGCTGTTGATGGTCAGAGGAGGATGTTGGGCATCCCTCTTCCTGAAGTCCACAACAATCTCCTTTGTCTTCTCCACGTTGAGAGTGAGATTGTTGTGTCCGCACCACAAGGCCAGGCGGCTCACCTCGTTCCTGTAGTCCGTCTCATCGTTGTTGCTGATGAGACCTACCACTGTTGTGTCATCCGCAAACTTGATGAAGTGGTTGGAGCTGTACGATGGTGTGCAGTCATGTGTTAGCAGGGTGAATAGAAGGGGGCTCAGCACACATCCTTGTGGGGCCCCTGTGTTCAATGTGATGGTGCTAGATGTGTTACTCCCGATCCGTACTGTCTGTGGTCTCCCGGTCAGGAAGTCTAGCAGCCAGTTACACATTGAGGTGTTCAGCCCCAGACTGTCCAGTTTATGGATGAGCTGTTGGGGGATGATGGTGTTAAATGCCGAGCTGAAGTCGATGAACAACATTCTAACATAGGAGTCCTTCGTGTCCAGATGTGTGAGAGCTGTGTGAAGGGCAGAGGAGATGGCATCGTCGGTTGAGCGATTAGGTCGGTATGCAAATTGGAAGGGATCCAGGGAGTCAGGGAGGACAGATGTGATGCTTTTCATGACTAGCCGTTCAAAGCACTTCATCAGGATGGGGGTGAGTGCTACTGGGCGATAGTCATTGAGGCATGCGGGCGTTGCCTTCTTTGGGACAGGGATGATGGTGGTGGCTTTGAAACAGGTGGGGACGATGGCCTGGCTCAGTGAGATGTTAAAGATGTCCGTGAAGACCGCTGCGAGTTCCCCTGCACAGTCCTTCAGCACACGACCAGGTATGTTGTCAGGACCAGAGGCCTTCCGGGCGTTAATCTTGATGAATGATCGCCTTACGCTGTCTGAGGACAGCGTCAGCACCTGGCCATCAGGAGAGGGGGGGAGTTTATGTGCTGGTGTGCTGTTACTTGCCTCGAACCGAGCAAAGAACTCATTCAGTTCATTCAGCGCAGAGGCTGAGCTGTCACAGGTCTGGGGGGGTGGTTTGTAGTTTGTGATGGTCTGTATTCCCTGCCACAGACTGCGTGTATCCCTGCTGTCCTTGAAACGGTGAGCTATTTTCCCAGAATACTGCTTCTTTGCCTTTCTGATGCCCCGGTCCAGGTTGTTTCTGGCTGCCCTCAGGCCCACCTGATCTCCCGCTTTGAAGGCAGCATTCCTGGCTCTCAGGAGTCTGTAAACCTCAGCTGTCAGCCATGGCTTCTGGTTAGCCCGAACAGTGATGGTTTTAAGGTTGGTTACATCATCAATGCACTTGGTGATGTATGAACATACAGTGTCTGAGTACTCCTGGAGACATGTGGTGTTGTTTGTGGTAGCAGCTTCTTTGAACATACTCCAATCTGTGGTGTCAAAACAGTCCTGGAGTGCCTCTGAAGACCCCTCTGGCCACACTCGTATCTGCTTGCGGACTGGTTTTGTGACTTTCACCAGTGGCCTGTATGCTGGCTTTAGCATAACACAGATATGGTCAGAAGCACCAATGTGGGGGAGGGGGATGGCTCTGTAGGAATTTTTCATGGTGGTGTAAACCTGGTCCAGGGTGTTGTTTCCTCTTGTTGCAAAGTTTATGTTTCTGTATGTTTTTGGAAGAACACTCTTTAAATCTGCATGGTTGAAATCACCAGCCGTGATGAGAAAAGCATCAGGGTGGGCTGTTTGTTGCTCACTGATGTGCAGATATAGTTCATTCAGTGCCTCACCTCTATCTTTGCTGTTGGAGCTTGGGGGGACATATACAGCAACAATCAGAACAGCTGTAAACTCCCTCGGTAAAAAGAACGGTCTGCATTTAATAGTCATGAACTCCACAAAAGGTGAGCAGTGTTTGTAGACCACAGCAGCATCACGACACCATGCGTTGTTGATGTAAACACAGAGCCCCCCTCCCCATCTCTTACCTCCCTCGAGGGTTCGGTCCGCTCTGTAGCATGTTAGCTGCTCCAGCTGAATAGCATGGTCCAGAACGTTGTTGTTGAGCCACGTTTCCGTGAATACAAACACACAGCAGTCTCTCACAGTCTTTTGTGTCGTTCGCAGCAGGCGTATATAATCCAATTTGTTGTCCAAGGAGCGCACGTTAGCCAGAACCATGGATGGGATCGCCGGCCTGTGTGGGCTAGCTGCTAGCCTCGCTCTGATCCCTCCGCGTTTACCCCGCTTCTGTTTCCTGTCACGCCGCTTGTGGCGTTTCCATGGCGGGCGCGGTGAAGCGTCACGCCGCTTGTGGTACTTCCACGGCGGGCGCGATGGAGGGAAGGTCCGGGCTGGCTTCCAGAGCAGCTCGCAGTCACGAAGCTGATGTAACTCCACCTCAAGCTCATGTAGCTTCTCCTGGAGTTCGCTGTTTATTCCCAAATGAGCGGTTTTTCCGACATCAAGCAGGAATTCACGGCTATACTTGCGTTCTTGAACACGTAGACAAGACAAAGACGTGCCGGCAAATTGCGGCGTGCAGGACAAGACAGACGAAAGCACCGTGTTGCTGGGAGAGAGAGAAGCCGCAACGTTTGCACGCGCCGCCATGTTGGAACACAACACCCTTGGTAAGAGTGCTCAACATCATTCCAGTCTTATAACAGTAACATAATCTGGTCTGCATATTTCCACTTTTGAAACAGTAATCGTCTCCTCTAGGCCTGACGTGATAAACAAATCAATTAATCGCATGATAAATTAAAATGATAAATTAAAATGATCAACCTACGTTGATCATCCTAAATGTCTTGTCAAAGCTCCATAATTCAAGGTTGAAACCCGCGCCTTCGTGAAAAAAGTTGTTTTTCTCTGCAAAAAGTAGCTGAGAACTCGTTTACTGACTTTTTATTAAAAGCTTTGTGTGACAAATGCTATGCTAAAGAGCTCAAACCACACCGAGCGTCCGCCATTTTGAGAGCCATGCAAACGGGAACAAGAGACAGCCCATGTCACGTCAAGGAGTCTCCCTCCCATTTTTCTTAAAGAGGGGAGAAAAAAGAAAAAAAAGAAAAGGGAAAAAATAGACGAGAGAAAAAAGAAAAAAAAAAGGAGGAAACAAGAGAAAAGGAAAAAAACAAAAACAAAAAGAGACATGCTGCTCGCTCCCTCACTATCCATCCTTTGGTTCAAACAGTCTTATAGGCTACTGTCATCCGGTGGTCAAGAAAAGGTGCTACACACAAAAATAACCAACATTTCTTCTTAAATTCTACAAAAAATAGTAATTGTTGTCAAATTTCAAACAATATTATCGTTTATCGCAATAATTTCTGCGACAATTAATCGCCCAGCAACATTTTTCATGACAGGCCTATTATCCTCCCCTTCCTAACCCCTCATACCACTGCTGTCCGTGTCCACAGTCTTTTTACATCCTGTCTTGTCTATTGTAATTCTATACTTTTTTGGTCTTCCTCACCAAACTCTTCATAAACTTCAACTGATTCAGAATTCATCAACTCGTATGATCACCAGAACCTCTTCCTCTAGTCATATCATATCAATCTGTACAACCTTCACTAGTTACTGGTCAACTTTACATTCATTTCAAAATTCTTCTGTACACATGTTAAAGCCATCCATACTCTCCTCCCTCCACATTTGTCTGACCTACTCCACATCGCCACTCTAGCCCATTCTTTCAGGTCTTTCTTTCAGAATTTGGAAACCGACTCTCTCCCTCTCTTTAAGTAATACATAATAAATAAAGTAACAATAAAAAAAAAACTTCATCAGTGTCTTAGTCTTGTTCTTATATGCTGCTGATTTGCATGCTTTTGAATTTTGATGGTTTTATTGCTTACGCTCTCTGTTCGGTGTTACAATTTGTTTTGGTTGGAAAAACAAAAAATAAAAACACATGTACCAAAAAAAATTTGTTCAAATCAGAAGTAAAAATCTGTTTATAACAGAGAAAACTGTGAATGTTATCAAAGAAATAAAACGTTTTGGGTGAATCTTTAGCCACAAAATGTTCTTTTTCTGTATATTGGTTGATATGTTGGTAATGCGGCAGCATGGTGGCTCAATTGGTACAGCTGTTGCCTCTCAGCTATAAGGTTGACGGTTCAAATCCAGACTGGGAACCATTCTGGGTGGAGTTTGCATGTTTCTCTCCGTGCATGCGTGTATTTTCTCCGGGTACTCCGGTTTCCTTTCCTCCCACAGACCAAAAACATGCACGCTAGACTGATTAGTAACTCTAAATTGTGTCTAGGTGTGAGTGAGAGAGTGAATGGTTGTTTGTCTCTATGTGTCCCTGTGATGGACTGGAGACCTGTCCAGGGTGTCCCGCATCTCTCACACAGTGACTGCTGGACATGGGCACCAGTAACCCCCACGACCCGAAAAGGAAGAAGTGGGTAAGAGATGGATGGATGAATGGATGGACGTTAGTGATGTGGACATTTTGGCAACTAGAGGTGTAGCTTGGTGGATAAAGTTTTCTGTTAGACTCATTTAAAGATTATTTGGAGTGGTCTCCTGGTTGTTTGTGTGTTTATAAATCGTGAGTTTGCAGAACATGTTTTTTTAACTTGCACTAGGTGTCATGTTGGACTTTGTTAGAAGTCCTAACTGTCCCTGGATGTTCATCCTTTGCTTGACACAACAATGGTGGAAACCTTGAATGACTTATTGACAAATGTATCGTGCTTGGCCAAAAGTATTAAGCAGATTAAAATTCAAACAAATATAAACTTGGTAAGAGTGCTCCATCATTTTTAGCATCTGTTAAGACTTTGTCGTTGACATTTCTGTACATATTAGCTTTTTGGCTGCTCTGTCATGTGGTTTTCTTGTCTGCGTCTTAACTGTTAACAAAATGAATACTACTGTATGAGAAGCTTGTATATTTTTTTCCCACACACATTTTTCCCAACATACTTGTGATATGAACAAGCGATAAATTTATTTTTGCATAACAGATAAAGCTCTAATGTTAATCGGGTACGCACAGTAATGATGTGATGCTATATAACCCTTCATTGTTTGTTGTCCTTGTACTTAATGCTTGTGTGGAACATAAATGTACCTTACAGTGACGTAGCTTCTAATGCTACTTTTACAGGTTAAAATTTTAATTCCTTAACAAATGTTCTGTATTGTACAATAGGTAAAAAAAAAAAAGAAATGCTGTCAACATTTTGTACACGTGTACCAAATCTCAAGACATGCACATGTATTTATTTATTTATTTATTTATGAATTAATTAATTAATTAACTAACATTCCAAATAGATACTTGTGTTCTTATGGATCCAAGGATATGTTTGCTTAAAGTGACCATTTGACTTAAAGTCCTTCAAAAAACTATTAGATGTTCCATCCATCCATCCATCCATCCATCCATCCATCCATCCATCCATCCATCCAACCATCCATACATCCATCCATCCATCCATACATCCATTATCTTTACTCGCTTCTTCCTTTTCGGGTCATGGGGGTCACTGGTGCCCATTACCAAAAGTTACTGTGCGAGAGGAGGGGGACACCTGGACAGGTCTCCTGTCCATCACAGGGACACAAAGCCAAATGAGACAAACAACACTTCACTCTTTCACTCACACCTTGAGACCATTCAGTTACCAATCAGTCATGTGTTTGGTCTGCACGCATGTACGGAGAGAACATGCACACTCAGAAAGGCCCCTGGCCGGGATTTGAACTGACAACCTTCTCGCTGAGAGGCAACAGCCAACTGAACCACGTTGCCACCCTCTATTAGCTTTTGTTCTTCAAGTTTTGTAATCTTCTCTGAGAATTGAGGTTCTATTCAAGTTGGTTAATTTCATTAGGGTTTAATGTATATTGATCTGGAACTTGTATTTTATTCTTGTATTGTGTTGATATTATTAGCACAATTACTGGAAACCAGATCCAGATTGATTAAACATTCAGATGGGAATGATTTGAAACTAGATTAAATGAGACCAGTTTTCTGCACAGTTGGTACATAAAGAAAACCATGTCTTGTTTTCAGAATAGCCCCACTTGTCTGTTTTAACATTCCCAGTTGGTCAGACTACTCAGTTGTCTAGTTTTCCTGTATTTGTTGCTCATGAAGAGCAACAGTTTGCTTCTAATGTTGGCAAACATTTCCCACATTTCCTTATTAAACTACTACCGGTACTTTTCTATACGCAGCCTTTTTTTGATTGGTGACTCCATACAGATCACCTAAAAGCATCATCATTTCAACAGATTTCCAGATCAGCTTTTATTCCATCATGGACAAAAATGAACGATAGAAACCATGAAAAGACCATTGCTTCAGCTGACTGAATTTAATCTATCCACACCAGACAAACACAAACTAGATCTGACTACATTCATTGGTTCCACTGTCTTGTCGGGTAGAGTTTATGGAGGACTGGAAATATGATGTAACTGGATAAAAAAAAAAAAGTTCTAACAGCTAGATTCCACAAGACTTATTAAAGGTTATTGGATACTACTGGTGCTCTCCCACAACCCCTCAAATTCCAGACTGGTCAGAGAGGAAGTCTTTTAATTGAGTTTAGCTACTCTCGTCTCCACCGGCTTCTTCCATTTTGTTTTGGCCTTCCATGTGAACGATTCTGTCCTGTTGTGCTGGTCCACTTTCCAGCTCTAGCATTTTTTCCCTTCCCTGTAGCATGAACTATTGTGCAAAACTTTGTGTGCTGACCCTTAAATGGCTTCACATTCTGGCATAGACTGGGTCTTCTTTGTGGATGGGTTCACAGGGGTCAGATTCTGCCTGACAGACTGCGAAACCAAACACACAAGAGGCAAATGCTGCACATGGGCTGCATCTGAACTGTTTACTTCCTAGGGGAACATGATTGTGGAAGTAAGAAGGTAAAATATGACATACAGTGAACAAAAATATAAACTCAACACTTGTTTTTGCTCCCATTTTTCTTGAGCTGAACTCAAAGAGCTAAGACTTTTTCTTTGTACACAATAAACCCTTTTCTCTCGAATATTGTTCACAATTTGCGTTAATGAGCTTTTCTGCTTTGCTGAGATAATCCATCCACCTCACAGGTGTGGCATATCAAGATGTTGATAAGACAGCATGATTATTGCACAGGTGAGCCTTAGGCTGACCACAATAAAAGGCCACTGTGCCACAGATGTTGCAAGTTTTGAAGGAGTGTGCAACTGGCATGCTGCCTGCAGGAATGTCCACCAGTGAAATGAATGTTCATTTCTCTACCATAAGCCATCTGCAAAAGCATTTCAGAGAATTTGGCAGTACATCCAACCCTCCTCACAACCGTAGACCACGTATAACCACATCAGCCCCATGTTTATTGTCCAGAACATATGCCTGCCCATACCATAACCCCACCGCCACCATGGGCCACTCTATTCGCAATGTAGATATCAGCAAACCATTTATCCACATGATGCCCTACACACAGTCTACCATCTGCCCTGTACAGTGAAAACTAGGATTAATCCGTGAAGAGAACACCTCTCTGTTGTTGCCATACGCCATCAAATGTGAGCATTTGCCCACTCAAGTTAGTCATAATGACGAATTGTAGTCAGGTGGAGACACCAATGAGGACATTGAGCAATTTCCCTGAGATTGTTTCTGACAGTTTGTGCAGAAATTATTTGGTAATGCAATCTGATTGTTGCAACAGCTGTCCAGGTGACCAATGTCAGATGATCTTGGAGGTGAAGATGCCGTGTGTGTTGGTCCTAGGCTGGTGTGGTTACACGTCTGCAGTTATGAGGTCTGTTTGAAGTACTGTACTGCCAAATGGTTTGAAACACCCTCGGAGACGGCTTAAGGTAGAAAAATGAACAGTCAATTCATGGGTAACAGCTCTGGCAGACAGTCCTGCAGTCAGCATGCCAATCGCACGCTCCCTCAAAACGTACAACATCTGTGTCATTGTGCTATGACAAAACTGCACATTTTAGAGTGGACTTTTATTGTGGTCAGCCCAAGGCACACCTGTGAGGTGGATGGATTGTCTCAGCAAAGACGTGCTCACTAACACTAGGGGTGGCTGTGCCTGAGTGGTTAGAGCAGTTGTCCTCTAATGCAAGAGTTGGGGGTTCGAATCCACCCGCAGTCACTTGCTCAAGTGTCCCTGGCAAGACACTGAACCCCTCATTGCCTCCGATGTGTGTCCCATCAGTGTATGAATGTGATAAAGCTCTGATTATTCTCTTTAGACAGATTTGTTCAATTAGCTTTGTAAAGTAGAGTGCTGTATGAATGGGTAAATGAGGCACAGATTGTAGTGTAAAGCACTTTGAGTGTCTTGATAAGATGGAAAGTTGCTATATAAGTAAAGTTTATTTACCATAACACAGATTTACACAAATTTGTGAACATTTGAGAGAAAAAGGCCTAATTTGTGCATAGAAAAAGTCTTAGATCTTTGAGGTCAGCTCAAGAAAAATGGAAGCAAAAACAAAAGTTCGGAGTTTTCATTCTTATTCAGTATATAATAACAATCAAAAGGCTTTTGATGATATGCCTTTCAAAGGAAGGTACGATTAGATGGAAATTCTTGTGATTGTGTTTAAAAAAAACCTGGACTTGTCCGGCTTGTTTGTAGCTTTCTGCCTCACCTGCAGCTCCTCCTCTGGGTCAGTTCATTCTGAGCTTTCTTTGTTTTTGGATTGAAGTGAAATGCAGGAGAGCAGCTGAGCAGCAGCAGACTTTTATGCGTTGTCAACTTGGTGCATTTTGATTCCTACAGAAGGGAAGGAGTCAGGCTGTAATGTGGGATGGAAATCTACTACATGTTGTCATCTCACCCAGATGTGTTGTTTGAACCAACACAGCTGAAACGAAAATGGTAAGCACATAAAAGTTCTCCTCTATGTCACCTTTTAGTATAACAGTGTGTCGAATTATTTTCAGCATGACTTTCCATGGATGGTCCTGCACTGTGGGCCTTAAAGGGAAGCATCAAAGGAGGTGGATAACACTTTCTATTTTCCAGTTTTCCTCTTTCATTTCTTTAGTCTTCAGACCTTTCTGCCGCTCGTTTTTCAATGTAAGGAGAGGAGCACACATCGTTGCCCTCAGCGCTCGTGCAAAGCATTACTTGGCGACACGACGTAGATCAAAGACATCTGCAGCCCGTAGTGCTCCAGTGAGTTACGGCCTTGGCTGTGTTCAAAAGTAGCTGCTCTCCTTGCGCAGTCGTTGTGGGAAACAGAAGGAATATGAAGGGGTCCGTTCTTGATCTTTGTCGGAAATTGTAGCAGTTTTTTTTACAATGCTGTGGAAACGTAGCCCAGTCTGACATTTCCTGTCTGTGTGTTGGAGTGTAGAAACTGAGCTGCAATGAATGGAAATGAACTGGGGAAGTTTGTAGACTGTGTGTTTAAATTCATAGATAACCCTGGTAAATTAGCTAAATACTCATTAGATGCAGGCTTCAGTGGATGTTTAGAGCGATCAGTCTTTGGCGACACTAAATCTGTGTGTACATCTACAAGATAATACTGGATTTACTACAATAGTGTGTGTCCGTCTATTTTCCCCAAAGTTGACAGAACAGGCTAACATGGCAGATGTGCAGATGGTCGTCAAATTAATCATTTGTTAAAGCAGTCACAGCTTGACCTCACATGGTCATCATTTACTACAGGCAGCTGCCATTCTGAAAGCACGTGTGTATGAAATGTATTAACAGATGCAGTGCTAGGGCTTTGTTAAAAAATACACTGATAACCCCAATTATGCAACAGTGTAATGTGATTTTAAGCTGCCAGATTCTATTTGACCCAGTCTAAACACCATATGAGGTTTGAGGATAACCAGCTATGAGAATTATTTATTTGCTTTGTCCACAAGTGTGCTTTTCCTGCAGTAAACCTTTATAAATCACAGAATCTGGCAGGACCTTGTTTTTTCTGTAACAGCAGGGGGTTATGGTTAAGAAATGAAAATTTAGATTACACATGGAATGTAAGTAAGGTGTCAAAATAGTGGTGTTTACCCAGAGAGAACAGGCTGAAACTCTTAAATAATAAAGATATTTATTTACAGTGTGGGAATGTCTATATCTAATGTATATACAGTATGTGTGTTAGATACAATTGGAGACCCTGGGAAATCTGGGGAGGAAGTAGAAGCATCAGGAACTGGGAGGAGGGAGATAGTGCAGGCTGTTGATCAGGAGGGTAGGTGAGAGGTAGCGTTGAGAGGAGAGCGGAGGATTCCAGGTAGGTCAGGTCCAGGTTTGAGGTTTGCAGGTGGAGCGTGGAGGCAAGTGGTTGGATGGTGGCGGAGCAGCTGAAGGAAATCCACAAGAAGGTACAGGAACTAGTGATGTGTCCTTCTGCGTCGAGGCTTTGAAGCGTGTGTCGAGTAATTCAGGAGGATTTATGTGGAGCGTGTATCGAGGCGTGTATTGATGACTCACGTAGTGACGTTTGAGGCCTCGCCTAGCGGGCCGTTCCACGTGACTGATTCAGGAACTGGCTCATTTGTTTGGGCGAGATTCAAAATACAAGGGACAGACAGTTAAATCCATCATCGCCATCATCATAAAGACACATTAAGATCATTTCCAGACCAAATTTAGACTTTATTTGATGTCACAAACGCATTTATTTTATTTTATTCAACTTATGGCTTCAGAAACACGTTGTTATAATAATCCATCTACCTGTTTTACATTTATAGTCCACTTGATGGCGCAGTAGAGCAAATGAAGCACCATGGTGCGTCGGATCATGAGTCGGGCTACAGTATTTGTTGGAAAGCCTCAGTGCTTCATGAAGCTTCATCTCACTGTCACTAACAGAAACCCACAGGTAGTCAGAGTCAGAGTACAGTACTTTTATTAACATTGCACAAGTTTTCACCAGTACAGCGTGAATATGTACGCACAGTCATCCGGAAGGGGGCGGGTGAGTGTGTGAAGCTGCTGCTTATTCAGACCACATGAGACATCATATCACATTATGTTCTTCAGCGCGGCCTCTCCCATCCGTATTGGGATGAAGGTCAAAGGTGTGAAAAACAAGGAAAGGACCATGAGGGTCACAGCATTGGTATAAAAAAAAAAGTATCACATTTTGTCTTCCAAGACACCACATGAGACAGTAAAAACTATACCAGAAGCACATTTAAGACAACCACATGTTGCATTTTGAGACTGAGGCAAGGAGGTACAGGAGTCGAGGATTTGAAGAAGGCGACAAGGGACCCAGGAATGGAGGTTCAGAAAAACATATATAAAAAGGCGAGGAAAACACAAAGTAAGTATTACTTTGGTTTTAAATTTAGCACAAGAAGGCCGTTAGCGTGAATACCAGTAGGTAAGTAATGCACCAACAGGGAAGGGAGCTCTTCTGCAGCCTCTTATAGTCCTGGAGCTCGTTACTGGAAAGATTCCCAGCTGCTGCTTATTGGCACCACCCTTGTCTCTGGAACCAGTAGGAAGAGCTAGAATCCTAGAACAGTCAACTGCTTTTGTTAACTAAAAGCAATTAACACACAATAAATATACATATCTATCAATCTTATCGATATACAATGCATTTCAGTTGTCTTTGCACTTTCCATCCACAAAGTTTGCATTTTTGGTAAGATAAACAAAGTTGACACTTATCTTTCCATGTAAACTTGAGTTCCTGAAAAAGTTTAATAACCAATATTATAGCAGTCTATATCACTTAAAGACATATCTTAAAATATTAGCATATGGTGAAAAAGTTAAAATTTTTTAGTCAGTCATCAGATAGTGAAATTCATATATTAAATACATTACACATACAGTAGAGTGAAATATTTCAAGTCTTTTTTCACTTTTCTAATTTTGATGATTTTCTTACAAATAATAAAAAGCTACAAATCTAAATGAAATGAATAACTGAAAATGAAATCAGCGTCTCCACAAAGCTCGTCAGCAGTCGGAAGCATGCAGAGCTCTAAAATGTCCTTGTATATACTCTGTGGAGTTTTAAAAAGGACAATGCTGTGCAGTATAAGAGAAAGTGAAAATAGAAAACCAACATCAGACCTTAATAAATGGAGTGTTGGACTCAGTCAGCTTTAACAGAAATGAATGCTGTCATCACATAAACCGAGAGGTACATACAACTGATTTATTACTCGAGGAAGAAGAAGAAGAAAAAAATACTGTCTTCTGTGTGGGCCTTTTTCATATAGTCAGAGCACTGATGCTTTGGATAAATGGAAAGTGCATACCAGACCATCATTCCCTGCATGCCAACAGTTCTGTTATGGACTTTCCATTGGTATGTCTCCTCAATGCTTAATAATGAAGCTAATGACTGTCACTAGTGTTTGATTAAACCCCTGCCCTGGAAGCCCAGGGGGCTCAGGTGTTCTCGCTGTAATTAACACATGGTAATTAATTTACAGAGGAGTTCAAGGAGGATATGGGTGCCCCAGAGGTTAAAAAAGCACTTGTTATGTGAGATGGGACGAGCTACGTCACAGTGCCCGAGTGCATGTCAGACCGAAAGTGGATCTGTTTAAAATTATAGTCAGATGAGTCATTTTAAGTTTACACTTTTCATGTGTTGTATCCTATCCTCATCCTCTGTCATACCTATGAAAATCAGTAGACACATTGTGCATGTGCAAAGCAAGTCCTCCACCTTTGGCTGTATATCCCTCAACCACCCTTTGAAGATGAATATAAAAACATTAGATCGTCTCTGAAAGGTTCTCAAAATGCATACAACGCAAGTTAATTTGCAAGACGTCTGAGATGAGTCAACAAAACCCTGCGGGACAGGTACCATCCTGCACATAGCCTATTCCATCTACTATCCTCAGACAGAAGGTACCAGTCTATAGGTGCGATGACCACACAGTCTGTACCCACAGGCTGTGAGACTGTTAAACGAACAGCATCTCTCTGAGGCCCCACCCATTATCCTTACATCTCAAATCTCATTATGACAATAACTGTGAAATGGATATTGCATTGCTGCAGCAACCAACAGTAGTTGGTTGTTGAAGGGGTAGTTACTCCTTCAACATCTGGCTGTTAATACAGTTTTTCCCTTCTTTTAACCTGCCTTAGATGCTGAATTATTATCTGTGTTTACATTGATCATCAGCACCTTGTAAAGTTCTTTCGCACCACTATGTGCTAATTTATTAATGTGTAGGTGTTATGATTCTTAATCAAATTTTGTTGCTATCCATTAGGAATGTGCGATATATGTGGTACACGGTAGAAACGATAGACATTTAGCCTATGACAGAGATCTGTATTCTACCGGCTAACCGCAGTAATGCTGTGTCTGATGTAAAATCAGTTGTCAGATTTAATCATTACTTTTTTACAAAGTAGTTGAAAACTGTGCGTAAGTGGTGTTAAAGTCCTTTCTTCAAGAGCTAAGTAGCGAAGCTACAAGCTAATTATGGCTGGCTTGCCGTAGTGTTGCCGTATTCGGACGCGCAAAATGCTGTGTTCCGTCGAAAGTTAAAGTAAGCTTTGGTCAGCTTTAGAGAAACTTGCTCTCTGATCTTTGAAAAGAACACTGGTGTGTGATTTATCTACGAGGCCCTATGGTCAAAGCCACAGAGGAAACTGGTCGCCATTTTGTGTCAGATCTCCTTAAAACAGAAGGAGACGCCCACTAGAGTGTTGGAGGGTGAAGTGTTTTCAGTGTAAAATGCTGCTCTGTTGCTGTTTTTTTTTAAAGTGAGAATACTGGAAACTGTTGAGTTAACAACATATTATTTAGTTTAAAACAAATGGCTAAAACTTAATTTGATATTTTTTGCACCGTTTTGCACTACAAGAAAGAAGCCTAATGCTTGATTTATTATTTTAAAATGCTCTGGGCCTAGTCATGGGATTTTCTTAATTGAGATTATTTGGTGGTATAGCAGTTTTCAAAATAAATGATGGCAAAAGGACACCCTATGCTTTTTTTCATTCCTATTGCAAGTTTTATACCAAAAACATATTGTGATATATATCGTTATCGCCACCCTTCACAATACATATTGTGAAATGAATTTTATATCATATTCCCTACTATCCATAACTGTTGTTATTATGGCAATGACAATAAAGTAAAAGTAGTAAATTAATTTAAAGACAGTGGGTCTTTGTCCCAGAGACAGTGGTTGTAAACTTTTAGTTAGATGTCACCTAACAGACCCTGTTAGGTGACATCTGGATTCTTGTAGAGAAATACAGGTACGCCTTAATTTGGTCACTCGAAGCATGAACTTATTTCACACTGATGGTAAGTTTTGTATGAAACAGGCAGTTCATTAACTTAGCTCTACTGATTATGAAATAACTATTCACAGCAATGCTACCTGCCTCCTTGTTCAGAGACAACATGAAGAGTAACAGGGTGGCGTTATTGCAGGCTATACACGAACGCTGCTATCATATAATCAGAATAAAAGCCTTTTCTTTTTTGTTCCGTCCCTCAATTCACAAAGACTTTTGAATGATATAGTAATTTGGGGAATGTTCTTCTTACAGGGGTGCTCTGGAAACGAAGCGATCTTTACGATTTCTGTCTTCTGTTGTCTTTTTTTGCCTGGTAGAAATCTCTTGCCATCACTTGTAATTAGGGCTGCAACTAACGATTATTTCAATAATCGATTAATCGGCCGATTATTTTTTCGATTCATCGATGAATCGGCAAAAAAAAAAAAAAAAGGAAACAAGTTTTAATTATCACCTCTTTATTCCAAAATTTGACTGACATATCAAATCGCACAAAAAACAGGTTGCTACTTGACTATTCTGTTAGTAAAATATTGAATAATTAAAAAATAAAGTTAGTCAGCTTCAATAAAAAATAAATGTACACAAACATATATACAAATGTATGATTTATACCTGCACAAAATGTAGCTACTTTGTAAAATGTGTTTTTGAGGGACAAGTGTAACCTGGATTAAAGGTGTGGATTGTTTTAACCTGGATGGGGCAGCTGTGGCTGAGTTGTTAGAGCAGTCGTCCTCCAATGCAAGAGTTGGGGGTTGGAATCCACCAGCAGTCACATGCCTAAGTGTCCATGGGCAAGACACTGAACCCCATGTTTGTGCCCCATTGGTGTATGAATGTGAGCTAAAGCTCGGATTTGTCTCTTTAGAATGATTTGTTCTTTGTAATCTAGTAGAGTGCTGTATGAATGGGTAAATGAGGACATGTAGTGCTTTACACTACTATAAACAATGTAAAGCACTTTGAGTATCAATTAGATAGAAAGGTGCTATATAAGTACAGTACAGTCCATTTACCATTTACCATTACAAGTGTGGATCATTGTAACCTGGGTTAAAAGTGAAGTCTTCGTCTTCAACCATCGACAGAGGCCTCATGTCAGTGACGTTCATGTAAGGATCTTTCAGTCTCTGCTGCTTGCTGTGGTGGTGTGCATGATGTCTGTCCATCATGAAGGCTGTCATTGTTTGTTGTTTTCTGGAATGAGAGAGAGTTTATATGTATTATATCATAATTTACAGTAACTCAAGAAATGCCTTGTTTCACTTGGTTAAACGCACAAGCACACACACACACACACACACACACACACACACACACACACACACACACACACACAAATATAAAATACTAATTACACACACTTGAGTAGATGAATAAATTACTGTAATTCCTGTTTAAATGCAATTCATCCTTCCATACAATGCAGTGACTTCAGACTTTGCCAGCAAATTAAAAGTTGAAGCTAAATCATTAAATTATCACCATCTTTGTGTTAGATTTATTTATAAAACACATTTAAACACTGCTTGTATCGTTACATTAAAAATAAAAACACACACATTCTCTGTCACAGCTAAGAAACAAGCAGCTTCAGCTGCCAGAGACACTGGCATCACGTTTTCTCTCTTTGAAACAGAACAAATATGTTTTGACTTGTACCTGCTGATCTTCCTTCATTCACACCGTGGTGAAGCCCGTCATGTTTACATTTCATCTGCGTGGTTATCTCGTGTCGCGTCGTCACTTTTCAAAGCTTTTTCATCTTTATGAAGCGTCGAACTCCCACACGTTGTAGGACTTATTTACAGTTTTCTCTGCGTCGCGTCGGTCATTTGTAAAATAGACTTTGAAAACAGTCTCTGCTCTGTTTCCTCCTCCCTCCTCGCTCTGTTCAGAAGCCACACACACGCGCAGGCGCAGCACGCTGACGCTGCAGTTTTTTTTTTAAACTTT